>VONZ01000831.1:47500-90000 GCA_012976165.1 Labeo catla | reverse complement strand
GGT
Organism: Labeo catla; assembly: GCA_012976165.1. Classification (NCBI taxonomy): domain Eukaryota; kingdom Metazoa; phylum Chordata; class Actinopteri; order Cypriniformes; family Cyprinidae; genus Labeo; species Labeo catla. The sequence goes on along the minus strand of VONZ01000831.1, from coordinate 89,997 downwards.
CGATATCAGGCTGAGAGCTTCAGCCATGAAGTAAAACCAGATCTTGGTAATGGATGGAACCTTTGTGTGTGTGTGTGTGTGTGAGAGAGAGAAAGTGTACAACTGTTTTTAACATTGATGATAATCAGAAATGTTTGTTGAACAGTAAATCAGCATATTAGAATGATTTCTGAAGAATCATGTGACACTGAAGACTGGAGTAATGATGCTGAAAATTCAGCTGCACATCACAGAAATAAATTACAGTTTAACACATATTCACATAGAAAACAGCTGTTTTAAACTCTAATAATATTTGGCTATTTTTATTGTATTTTTTTATTTAAAAAAATATATATAGCCTTGGTGAGCAGAGGCATTAAAACAATTCAATAAATAAATAAATCATTTATATTGATATTCAGTGGTGTACTAAAATATAATAAAATAAAACAATCTGAATTTGAATTTATCTCTAATTTCTATAATTTGAATTTATCTATAATTTGTCCAAAATTATATTCAGGGGTATACAAAACTCAAATCAAATAAAATGAACATTTATTGTGATATTCTGTGGTATACAGAAAAGAAAAGAAAAGAAAAGAAAAGAAAAGAAAAGAAAAGAAAAGAAAAGAAAAGATTACACTGAAATTCTGGGTATATAAAAGTATATAAAATATATAAGAATAAAAAGTCTCTGAATTTGTCCAGAATGATATTCAGGGATATAAAAAAATAAAATAAATTTTTATAGTGATTATTCTGTGGTATACAAAAATACAATTAAATTAAATTGTATATTGATATTCAGTGGTATACAAAAATAAAATGAATTTGAATTTGTCCAGAATGATATTCAGGGAAATAAAATAAAATTAAATTAAATTAAATTAAATTAAATACAATTAAATGCAATTAAATAAAATACAATACAATACAATTAAATTAAATTAAATTAAATTAAATTATTTGAATTTGTCTCTGAATTCGTCCAGAATAATATTCAGGGGTATACAAAAATAAAATAAAATTTTATAGTGATATTCAATGGTATAAAATATAAATAAATAAATGAATTAATTAAAATAAAAGGGAAAAAAAAGTTAAATGTACACTGAAATTCCAGATATACAAAAATAAAAAGTCTCTGAATTTTGATATTCAGGGATATACAAAAATGAAATAAAATAGAATTTTATAGTGATATTCAGTGGTATACAAAAATAAAATAAAATAAAAATTACACTGAAATTCCAGGTATACAAAAATAAAAAAGTCTCCAAATTTGTCCAGAATGAGGAATCTTTCTGTGCAGCAGTGTTTGCGCCGCTGGTGAATCTGTGAGTCGCTCCTCTGTATGTGAATGCTCAGGACCAGTAAAGTGTTTATTGAACCAGTAAATTGTGTTGTCCTTCAGATAAAAGCTAAAATAATTTCTTTCTTGTGGCCTGTATATCGTCTCCCAAACAGGTTAAAGAATCATGTTCCGGAGAAATGGAAAAGCGTTGGGTAGGTGTTTGTCTGAATCTGGAGTTTAATGCAGTGTTTGTGAAGTGTTTTAACCAGCTGATCTCTTCTGTCAATATTCTGTTTAATATTCATGATGAGCAGAACTGTAGTCCAATGAGATGTCAGTGTGGGCGGGGCTTGCAAACAGTGACTGTGAAGCACTTTGTTTATTCACGGGCCGGTTCACCCTATTAAACAAAGGCTCTTTATTAGCATTGATGGTTTCATGAAGAACCTTTAACATCTATGAAATCTGTAAAGGTCCTTTACAGATTTTAGTAGAAAAAATGTTGTTCAGTGTTCCTTCAGTGACTCCCTGAGCGCATTTAGACCCGCTGCAGTTCTGGTCAGTGGAGACAGATGAGTGTCTTAAGTGTGTCTCCTGTGAGCACTTGTGATTGGATTTGCAGTCGAGATCTTGAGAAGTCTGAGCTGCTGTCTCACTCTTACTTCTTCACACGCTGAGATTAATGAAGCAGCTCACGATCTTTAAGAAGACGCTCACTCGACCGCATCTGTCCATCCATCTTCTTCACTTTAAGGACTTTTAGTTGTTAAAGGAACAGGGAGATTTCAAGTAGGTTAGAACAGAATGTAGTACGATTACCAATTGTAATCCATGTTGTATAAACACAAACAAAGAAAAAAAACATTTAATAGGAGGAAATTAAAATACAATAAAATTAAAAAAATAATAATTATTATTATGCTAAAATTCAGATAAAATAATTAAATAAAACATAAAATTAAATAAACCTAAGGAAAATAAAATAAAATAAAATAATACTGAAATTAGGTGGTATACAAAAATGAAATAAAAAAAAATAAATGAAATAAAGTTAAATTAAGTAAAATAAGATGAAGTTTTATACTGAAATTCAGTGGTATACAAAAATAAAAAATGAAGTAAAACTAAGTGAATGAAATAGTAAAATAAATAATAAATGTATAATTAATAAATAAATAATAAAAAAATAAAAATACATGAAAAAAGTTAAATTAAGTAAAATAAAATAAAATTTTATACTGAAATTCAGTGGTATACAAAAATAAAAAATGAAGTAAAACTAGGTGAAATAAATAGTAAAATAAATAGCAAAATGATAATAAATAAATAAAAATAAATGAAAAAAGTTAAATTAAGTAAAATAAAATAAAATTTTATACTGAAATTCAGTGGTATACAAAAATAAAAAATGAAATAAAACTAAGTGAAATAAATAGTAAAATAAATAATAAAATTATAATAAATAAATAATACAAATAAATGCAAAAAGTTACATTAAAGTAAAATAAAATAAAATGTTATACTGAAATACAATAATTTTAATAAATTAAGTAAAATTAAACTAAATTAATTTTATGCTGCAATTCAGTGTAATAAATAAATGAATGCATAAATCAGTTAATCAGTAAATCAAGTTTCTTAATGTATCCCTTAAGGGAATAAAAAGATTTCTTATTATCTGAGCACACAGCATCATATTGATTCCTGTTGAATCCTCTAATCCAAAAATCACATCAATTACAATAACAATATCCAAAAGAGCTTTTATTTACTTGAGCTTTTCTGCTTTAGAAAAAGATAAACTGACTAAAATCCATCCAGGGCTTAAAGAATGTCCCGGCACGCAGTGAGTTAACCAGATAGTTATCGGTCTAAAGCGGGTGGCTGTGACGGCAGATTCACTCGCTGCTGTATTTCCTCTTTGAATCGACTTGGGGGAATCGAACATGGGGATTTATTTCATGTTTAATTCATGCTTTTGCATCTCTAGTCTTCAGACTCGCATGGGCTCACAGTCCTGATCCTGAAGCACATGTTCAGGTTACAGACAGCACCAGCTCATCCATACAATATAAGCACACGTGGTTTTACTGCACTATGACAATTATGTTGTTTTATTATTACCTTTTTTGGAGTAAGAAATTGTTTTTGGGACATCAGGCAAGCTAACCAACAAATAAACAATCAAATAATTTATTGTTTTTGTTCAGTATTTTTGTTTAGTATGTTGTATAAGATAAGTAAAATGCGTATAATGCCTGAAAAAAATCATTAAGCCACTGGAATCAAATTAGAGTACTCATACAGCATGTGATTAAATGTAGTTTTTAAATACACTTCAATATGATTGTTTTTTGAAGAGCTTTTGGTTATTAGGGGCCAAGCACTGTAGGTGCAAAGGCACCTTTAGTGTCCGTTGGTCTTCTTCTTCTTCTTCTGCTTGAGACTATGGCAGCCCATAAAACCGCTTGCAGGAAAGTTGTGACATTTGGCACACCGATAGAGGACAGTCTCAACATTGACCACAGCAAATTTGGAGTCTCTAACTCAAACTCGCTAGCGCCACCACTTGTCCAAAGTCTTACTCATGATTATGCTTATAACTTTTGAACTGTAAGGCACAGAATCAAAAATCCTCTGAATTCTTGGCTCATGCTGAGTCGAATGAAGTCCAAAATGTAAAAATTGTAAGGTTTAGTTTTTTTTTTCTGTAATTTCGAACCTGATTTTCACCAAAATGGTCTCAGATCATCTTCAGACCATGCTGGCAAAAAGTTACGGAATTCGAATTGATTGGTCAAACCGTTGTCGAAACACACGTGCACTAATTCTACAAAAAGCGTGCAAAAATGGATGTGAGGCTACACCTCATGTTCCAGAGAAATGGAATAGCATTGGGTAAATGTTTGTCTAAATCTGGAGTTTAATGCAGTGTTTTAATCAGCCGATCTCTCCTGTGGTGTTTAATATTTATGATGAGCAGAACTGTAGTCCAATAAGATTTCAGTGTGGGGGCGGGGCTTGCAAACAGAGACTGTGAAGCACTTTGTTTATTTGTTTATTATTAATTTTTTAATTTTGTCTGATTTTCACCAGAATTGGTTCAGATCATCTTCAGACCATGCTGGCAAAAAGTTACGGAATTCAAGTTGATTAGTCAAACCGTTGTCGAATAACGCGCAAACGAATTCTACAAAAAGCACGCAAAAGTGGTTGTGAGGCTATATCTCCGCAACGGTTTGGTTTATTGAGACCAAACTTGGTGTGTGTTATAACAAGCGTGACCTGAGGCTACCTGCAGTGTTTTGGCGCAGTGCCACCTAGTGGTCAGGAGATATGAAAAATGGCTATTTTTGCTCATAACCTCTGTCAATTTTCTTTTTTTTTTCAAAAATCACAATACTGGTCTCTTTAGATTCGGTGCATCATGCTAAGTCCATACCCAAATTTCCCACGTCACCAATTTTGGGTGTCAGCCATATTGAATTTTGTCAAAAAATGCAATATTTTATGAACGCATTGATGTATCCTTATTAAACTTGGTATGTGTCTTCGGCACCATGCCCTGACAGTACTCAAGAAGACATTTACAAAAATGCTAATAACTTATGCTTACATTAGCTAGGGATGCAACAGTACAGTCCACGGTTCAATACGTACCTCGGTTTTTAACCACGGTTTTCGGTTCTGATATCTTGCCACTTCAGTGTTTTTTTTGTTGTTTTTTTTTGCAACAAATTAACAAAATACTCCCGTAAACCTTTGTACACTGGAAAAAGCGCGGCTTAGTATATGTCTGCTTAATTTTTCTTTTGAGAGAGTTTTTTAAGTAAAATAGAATGGGTTTCATACATACTGGACACCAGAGGGCGCCCTTGTGCAGAAAATCCACATATGCATCAAAGTTCCTGCTTCTCTAATATGGATAAAGGCTAAAAACGTTTCGAATAATGAAATGTAAGGACAATAAACACTCATCTGCAATAATATATGGTTTATCTGTGCCCATAAAGCCATCTTGTGTATTTTCATAAGCCATTGCTAATCGACATACATAGAATATGAGTATAGAATTTATCGTCTGCCTCATTCTGTGATAAGAATCCACATCAGATCACACAAGGAAATTATTTCAAACACTCGACTGATGTTGTGAATTAAAAAGTTATAATGTTTTTTTTATAACTCTTTTGTTGGACAACAGGTTTAGAAAGGCTTATCATTGAATGTGATTAGAATGGAAGATGCTCTGCGTGTGTTGCTTTTTCAAATATAAGCAAGGAAGTGTTTCCTCATTTCAGCACGTGAAGTCACGGGCACACACACAGCAAATGGCGAAAGAAATAAAACAAGGAAGTTATTTAAATGCAAAACCGAAAAAATGCAATTCACAAGCGCGTATTGAACCGTGGATGTCGTACCGAACAGTTTGATATTATATTGAGAATTGTGACATCCCTAACCTTAGTCTATTGTAATGAACTGATCTCAATAGATTCCTTGGGTCATGCTGAGAACATTGATACCCATTATGCCAAAATTGGCCAAATGTCCTGTCCACCATTTCGATTAATGTTGAAAACCTACTTTTTTGAACTCTTGACCATCGGACCATCTTCAGACCATGATGGCAAAAAGTGATGGAATTAGTGTCTATATACAAAACCGTTTTCATTTAACACGTAAACAAATTTATTGGAAAGATGCCTCTGCAACTGCATCTGAGGCTGTATCTCTGCAAAGCTTTGACATATTTACACCAAACTTTGTATGTGCCATCGTCACCTCACACTGACCACGCCACATCAATTTGGTAACGGCGCCACCTATTGGTCAGAAATAATACACCATTCATTAAACATTAATAATGAAATTTCCAAAAATGCTAATAACTTCTGATTGCATTAGCCTATTGTAATGAAACTGATCTCAAAACATTCCTTGGGTCATGCCGACAACATACACACCAATTATACCACAGTACAAAACCTACTTGTTTACAAAATTTGTCTCAAATCATCTTCAGACTGTGCTGACACAAAGCAATGGATTTCGTGTTGATAGATAAAACCGTTTTCGTACAGCACCACCACAAATTTTAGGCTTGATGCCAAAATGACACTGAGGCTGTATCTCTGGAAAGATTTGACATAATGACACCAAACTTTGTGTGTGTCATCGTCCCCTCACACAGAACAAATCATTTTGAAAACAGCACCACCTGTGGGTCAAAAGTGATAAGCCATTAAATTATATTATTATTGGTTGTATTTATGATTTTTCAGCCATTTCAACTGATATCATCCTAAAATGGCTTTAATAACTCATTGTTGTAGTCGGTCTGTTGCTCCTTGCCTTTTGTGCTTGGCCCTGCAATTGCTGCTTGCAAGCAATACATATATACGTGCAAACATGCATACATACATATGCATATGTATGTAACTATCAGCAGGTTCAAACATCCAAACAGGGTTTCAAAACATTCTGCTCATTCTCGAAAAAAAAAGAATTTACAAACACAGTGCTGATAATGCAAATTAGTCAGAGTTTGTTTCTTTAGCATACAGAAGATTTACAGTCAAAATAACAGGCAGCATCAATCTGACACAGCAACACTGAGGAGACTCATTAACTACAAACCAGGGTCTTAATATGAGCTTTAGGAAAAGATCTGATATATAATGAGAGATTATTTTAGTTTGAGAATAACTGTAATAAAAGTCCAGACATCTGTAGATTTTACAGCAAAAGCATAAAAAGCCCAGTGTGTCTGATGACATTACAGTGAGACGTTGAATATAAAACTAGTGTGGTGTGAAATTTAGGACATTTTTTGTAAGTGGTTTAGTTTGAGCCGCTCTTGATATAATTGAACAGCAGTAATTCTGCCGCTTTGGTGTCTTTAATCAAGCGTAAATCTTTTGTAATTTGCAACAAACGGAGCAAATTAAAACTCAAGCACAGCTTGAAACTACAGCTCAATTCAGTACTTAGCAAACTGCTCTCATTATGTTTACTGGTGCAAGACTTCTGTTCCTTTAGAGTAATGTTTCTTTTACCTAAATATCTATTTGTACTTTTTATGTATTATTTCAGCACATTAGAGGAGCTGATTTCATTTCTTTTAACATTAAATATTAGTTACCCAATTTGTTTATGACCAATTTATACTACAAGTTATAGTTAAGACCAATCATATGTTAAGTAATTGGGCGCATTAAATAATTCCCATTCCAGCACCATCTATCTAATCTAATCTAGTTTTCCAGAGTAAAGCATGGGCTGGTGTATTGTATAGTTGTTGTAGTTGTTCTGATCTGAGATCTGCTCTGTCAGTGTCTCTGTGGAACTGCTTTACCTTTATTTCACTGCAGTACAAACTTAAACGAATCACCTCATTGAGACTTCGCTCCTTTTTTCTCTATTTCTCTCCTGAGGGTAAGGAGGAGTGTGATGAAGAGGAAGTCAAACCGCTCTCCAGAGACCAGAACACCATGCAGTTTTACCGCAGTACGCCATAAATAACAGTAGTGAGTGTTTGCTGTTTTTTCTTCACTTAATAGCTTTGGCTTGCTGTTAGTATGAAGCATGACATCAATATATTGATTATCACTTACTCTGCTTAAAGCAATAGTTCAGTCATAAATAAAAATGTACTCACTTAGAAATCATTCTAATATGCTGGTTTGCTGCTCAAGTAACATTTCTGATTTTTGTCAGTGTTGAAAACAGCACAATATTTTTGTGGAAACTGGTGCATTTTATTTTTCAGGATTCACCGATGAATAGAAAGTTCAAAAGAACAGTATTATAAATGTGTTTACTGGCACTTTTGATCCATTTAATGTGTCACTGATGAATAAAAGTGTCAATTTTCTTAACTTAAAACTCGAAATATTAACTGAAATATGAAAACAAATTATAATCAGGGCTCTACGCTTACTTTTTTTAAGAGCACCTCATAATGGGAGGGATAATTTTTGATTATTGATTAGAATATATTTTAAATATACAATTTTAAATATAGAAATATTAAATAATTTAAATAACTGAAAAGATACTTTTAAAAATAAAACTAAAACTGCCAGCAGGTGGCGGCAAGTCATGGATTCAATTACTGAATCATTCATTCATTTGATTTGTTCAGATGGCTGATTCATTCAGGAATAAAGCAAGTGACTGTCTTTATGAATGGGAAATTGAATCATTGACTCACTAGATTTGTAAATGCCCTGACATTTGTGCTTTTTTCAGTATCTTAAAAACATATTAATGGCTGAAGTCTGATTACATTGTAATCAGCATAAACTGGGCTACAATAATATGTAAGCAACATGAATGTTTCTGAGAAAACAACGTTTATGTGTGGTTAGTGAAAATCTATATTTTTTTAAGTCACTGAAATAAGGCCTGGGAAACTAATTTATTATTGTTAAGCATGTCATAAACATTCTACATATATTCGCAAACAGAGTATTTCACAACAGTTTTGTCTAAACTTTCATAGACGCTATCATTCAGTGTTATAGCGTAAACACTATTACTTTTATATTGCATAACCATGCAATATAAAAGTAATATTTAGAATATATGTAGAATGTTATGACAGAATGTTATGAATACATGTAGAATGTTTGACATGCTTAACAATAATAAATTAGTTTCTATTTTATGGAACAATAAAAAAAAAAACTGGCGTCGTGAGACATCTATGCAATGAAATGAAACATACTTAATAACGTTTCATTTGCTTTAGTCAGGAATTATAGTTTGGAAAAAGTAACTAGTAAAATGTGTACAAGTTATGTCACAGTAACACAATAACAACACAATAGGGTTCATGTAAATGAACTCCTTCGGTGGATCTCGCCGTGTGTCGCATCGCGTTCTTCCTCTGGGGGAAATATAAATCTTACTCCTCACAGCGAGTCTTCTTCCAGAAACAAGATGCAAGTAGCTGAGATGAGCAATGGAGTTCTAGTCTAGCTGCTTTGTTTACGTTGATGTGGGCGTTTACACGCCGTCCGTCTCACATGGATGATTGCAATATCAAAAGCGAAAGTAGCTTGTGGGCGTGATCAAATGAAAAATAATGAAGTCCCACAGGACAGACTGATAAAACTTACTTTGTTTAAAAGTAGACATGTCAAGCTTTCTATAGATATATCTCTCATGTCTCTGTGTCCAGTATTCAGAGTTTTAGTTCATTTTAGTGACGCATTGCTAAATGAAGGTCACAGAGACCAACGCGGCAGACTGCACACCCTGTTTGTTTTCTTTATTTTATAAAACAACAACGTTTTGTTGTTACTGTGAGTGTACACAAATAAAAGTAGACCCTTTACAGATTCAATTGATTTATTGCTCTTACCTGTACGATCAAAAATGACGGAGTAATTGAAGTTCTTTTAGGCGTTATCAGAAAAACTGCCACAAACTGCGCAGAGGGTTAAAACAACAGAATAAGAACAAGTAAGTTACCAATCAAATGAAATCAGTATTATTACAATTCATTTGTACAACAGAGGTGGCACAGAAAAACACAAAAGTGGATTGTAAGTGTATTTTCATGTTTATGGGGCTCAGGGTGGCATTAATGCAATCAAACTCATAAATTAATGTTGAGAATAATGTTTTAAATATAAAAGTTGGAATATAGTAATATTAAATGATTTAATTAACTGAAAAGATACTTAAAAATGAAACTAAAACTGCCAGTAGGTGGCGGCAAGTCACTGATTTAATTACTGAGTCATTCATTCGATTCGTTCGAATGGCTGATTCATTCAGAAATAAAGCAAGTGACTCTTTATGAATGGGAAATTGAATCATTGACTCACTAGATTCATTTAAAAATGCACGTTCGTTCATAAATGAAACGCTGCTGTGTTTGAATAGAGATGTGCAGCGGCTCAGTTGTGATTTGTTTCAAACTGTTTTTGATGACGAATATAGAGTGTTAAAGTCAGACAATGTTAGTCACTTAATATTAACTTCTTGTTTATTTAACTGTTGCATTAAATCAGTATCTCATTTACAAACTCACTTACCAATCATTAAAAGCTGTCAGTCATCTTAGCTGATCATGAACTCACAAAGTTCCATTATAATCAATAAAGCTCTCTACACTGCACAATCAATCTCTTATTTACACTCTCTCTACACAGTTTATGAAAGGATTGGTGAGGTACGTGTGTGATTCATTACTCAACATTGCAAAAACACATAGAAACTTTTGAAGCTCCTGAAATATGCTGATGGGGTCAGTCGCACTGGTGCTCCTAAATATTTTTTAATAGTCGCACGCAGTAGTTTTTAGTCACAAATGCTCTTTCTTTTTCAGATTGATCACTATATGATATTATTAAGCTGTTCTGCATGATTGTTAAAGGAGAAGTCCACTTCCAGAACAACAATTTACAAATAATGTACTCACCCCCTTGTCATCCAAGATGTCCATGTCTTTCATCAGTCATAAAGAAATAGTTTTTTGAGGAAAACATTTCAGGATTTTTCTCCATATAATGGACTTCATTGGTGCCCCGATTTTGAACTTCCAAAATGTAGTTTAAATGCAGCTTCAAAGGCTCTAAATGATCCCAGCTGAGGAAGAAGGGTCTGATCTAGTGAAACGATCTGTTATTTTCATAAAAATAATACAATTTATATACTTTTTAATGTGAAATGCTCGTCTTGTCTTTGACTGAACTCTGTTTTTTTTCAGTTAGTGTATGTCGAAACACTCTCACCTCATGTTCTCCCTCAACTTCAAAATCATCCTATATCACTGTTTTACCTTTTTTGTTAAGGGTGTTTGATTTTCTTTGCATGTTCACTTTGCAAACACTGTGTCTGTTCTTCTGCAGTGATGTAGGATGATTTTGAAATGATTTTTTAAGTTGAGAGAGAAAATACGATTGGAGTTTTTCGACATACACTAACTGTCCTGAGCCAGAATACACAGAGTTCAGGGAGAGAAAGACAAGACGAGCGTTTGAGATTAAAAAGTATTTAAATTGTATATTTTTTATGTAAATGTGAGATTGTAATAATCCTGACCTCCTGTGCCCTTCTCATACTAACCTGAAAAGTAGACATGACATAAGTCTAGCCTAGAGAATCATAAGACATGATGTACTGGTGTGTTTCCTGAAGGGAGTGATGTGGATCTTTCACTTCCCTATTTTACCATATAAATAATAGAGTCTTTCTTTAATAAAGTGCCTTTGAGTGAATTACACTTTTTCTGTGTGTGGTCATCTCAATGGTCCAGGATCCTGACTCTGTGCTCCATCGCTCAACTAAAAACGAATCTCGGCAGTTAAGTTAGATATTAAATTCTAACAGTTGGGGGCTCGTCCGCGAAGGGGGGGAATTATTTCCCTAATCTCCCTACGAACCGGGAACACTGTCCCGAGATCGAGTGGGAAAGACGCGCCGGGGATCGGACAAGGAGCCTACGATAAAGGGGGTAAGCGTTTTTGATATTTGTTAAAGGAAATACAGCGCTTGCCCCTTGTAGGTTCCTAGTTTTGGGTAATCACTAGTCGTTAGTGGAACTTCGGTTCCATTGTTGTATCACTTCGGCTGGCAACAGTAGTTACGTGGTAACTAACTGATTGTTTTACTAGATAAGACCCTTCTTCCTCGGCTGGGATTGTTTAGCGCCTTTGAAGCTGCATTTAAACTACATTTTGGAAGTTCAAACTCGGGGCACCATATCAGTCCATTATATGGAGAAAAATCCTGAAATGTTTTCCTCAAAAAACATCATTTCTTTACAACTGAAGAAAGAAAGACATGAACATCTTGGATGACAAGGGGAAGTGGACTTCTTCAAGCAGCATTAAATCAGTGAATGTGTATTGTGGAAGTGTGTGTGTGTGTGTGTGTGTGTGTGTGTGTGTTTGTCTCTCCTCTGTTTAAGCAGCTCGGTTTGAGAGTGATTAATCACACGGGAGCGTTTCATCACGTATGGAGAAACATCAGCAGATATGAGGTGATGATCGTAACTCTTTCTCCTGTTCATTCTGACGAGTGTTTTCATTAAACCGGCACGTCATTTAGAAAATTAAATTACTTTAATGAAGACACATCATTATTCTTATTGTCCTTTTAGTGTAGTTTAAAATTGAAATGTAAACCCTAAACACTGAGGATGAGCAGCTGAGCGCTGGAGGAGGAGGAGGATGATGATGATGATGTGCTCTTCATCTCTGTCTCTGGATGAGTGTGATGATGAAGAGCGTCTGTCAGCTTCACCGCTGAAGAGCTGCTGACTCGTCTGAAGATTCATGAGGCTGTTGATGTACGTCTTCATATTACATTATTAACAAGACAAACAGAACAACAGAGATGCTTTCAGAGTCACACCGACAACATCTGCTTCTCCTGCTGGATCAAACTCTGTTATTATTGGTAGCTGAAACTAAAACCATAACCATTTTTGTTACTTGAAATAAAAAATGTAAACAATTTCAAATCAAATCCATATTCTCTTACAAAAAAGTACCATTAACTAACTAGTGTCATGTTAAAAGTTACTAGCATACTTTAGCATACTTATTATAGTTTTTATAAATATTTGGAAATAGTTTGTTTTACATTTTCGTTTTGATTTTAGTTAAAGGTTTCAAAATTTAGAGATTTTGTTGTGTATTTATCTAATTATGTCAATGATTGTCTCTTTTGTAAATCTGTCTAATATAATGTTTATGATTTTTTTTGCTTATTTTAGTACATAAAGTTAAACTAAATTAAGAACATGCAAAATGTTGCCACAAAATAACATTTTTTGTTACTTGAAAAAATACAACTTTTTCCTAAAATAAAATAAAATTCAAATTATTAAATTGTAGTATATATAATTTATATATATATATATATATATATATATATACATATATAAACAATAACTATAATAAAAAACTAAAGACTGTTTTTGTAAAATTACAAAACAACAAAATAGATATACTATATACTTATAAAAAAATTAAATCATAAACAACTAAATTATTGGAACTTTAAAATTAGAGTAAAAAAAAAAAAATATATATATATATATATATACACAAAATAAAGAATAAATACTATATAGACTTAAATAATAATAAAAATGACAAAAGCACACATCTAAATATTGAAACACTAAAATAATAGTCAAAACAGAAAGAAATACATATATTTTACAAAAATTCTAAATATGAACAAAAACTATAGTAGTAAATCAGTGATACCAGTCAGCTGCCTTATTTTATTCTGTATCCTCAGGGTTTGTGTTTGATTTATGCTGCATGAGAACTCGATTAACAACTCGATCAAGAGCAAGAAATCTTGTCACAAAAACCATGACATTTTTTGTTACTTGAAAAAATCGAATTTTACCTAAAATAAAATGCAAATTAGTAAATTACAAAAAAAGAAATCAAAATATTACCAACCTATGACAAAATAACAAACTATTTTTTTTAATAAAAATGAGGTAAATGCAAAATAATTATAAAATTGGAACTTGAACTTTAAAGTAAAAATATTTATATTTAAAAAGAATCTAAACATTACCAAAACTATAGTAAAATAACTAAAAATAAATAAATTAAAAATAATAAATAAACATGAACAAATACTATATAGACTTTAAAAAATAATAATGAAAAAACCCACAACAAAATATTGAAACACTAAAATTACAGAAAAATACATATATTTCACAAAAATTCTAAATATGAACAAAAACTATAGTAGTAAATCAGTGATACCAGTCAGCTGCCTTATTTTATTCTTCAGTTTTATCAGGGTTTGTGTTTGATTTATGCTGCATGATCAATTACAGAAGTAAAGACAGTCGTATGTTATTCAGTGTTTGTATGTGATGTGAAATCTGTTCCCATTTACCAGTTCCTGGTGAGTGATTTCCAGTGCAGTACACAGTACTGAAACACCTTGAACTATTATTACAGTAACAGATCAAAAGCACGACTGAGAAAAGACATGACCCTGCACAGTACCCAAACAATTTGTCAGACAAAATCAAATTAAATGTCACTCAAATCAAGCAATGTGATAATTAATATGCACAACATAAGCCCAACAGCAAGCAAAACGATTTGTTTTAGTTTGTGTTTGCCTCTTGAATGCTTCAATTGATGCATCACAAACAAAACCAGCTTTATCTGTGCTGTCAGCAGAGCAGTATTTAATGTCATCTAGGGTGTATTTATATTGTTGTTGATGTTTTTTAAGGATGAGGGTGTCACGCAACAAGTCTGTGTTTTATCCGTCTGATTTGACAAACTTGATTTGACAAAGCTGAATCGCACACGACCCTGACATCAGTAACACAAGATACGGCACGAGCTTTTGTAAATGTGCATGTGTAAAGGGTTTGCATTTTACATTATTTATTATAAGCAAACGTTTAGAAGTTTTTGTCATAATTACTGTAATTATGCATGACGTTGTTGCATTTTATTATTTGCATGTTACATTATATCATAAATATGTCAAGTATTATTTGCATGTTCTTTAATTTTATAAAAATATTTATTGCATGCAAAACTTGAGTAAGACATTTACTGTTGTATACTGTATATGTATTTTATTATTTGCTTGTAATTTGCATACAGTATTTCCAGTATAAAGACTTCTCAACTTTTGCATGTAACAAATAATGCAACATGCAAATAATAAAATGCAAAAACCTTTATACTTATGCACATTTACAATATAAAGACTTGTCAGCTTTTGCATGGAACAAATAATGAGTATAACTGTTTTTGCATTTTATAATTTGCATGTAATACTATTTTTTACATGCATGTATTGAATAAACTTTTACTATTTTTATTATTTGCATGTTACATCATATCGTAAATATGCACAAGTATTATTTGCATGTTTCTTTATTTTATAAAATTATTTATTGCATGCAAAATTAAGACATTTACTGTTGTATACTGTATGTGTATTTTATTATTTGCATTTAACAAATAATTAATTATTTATCAAATTATTTATTGCATGCAAAACTTGAGTAAGACATGTACTGTTGTATACTGTATATGTTTTATCATTTGCATGTAGCATGCATACAGTATTTCCAGCATGAAGACTTTTCAACTTTGTAACAAATAATGCAACATGCAAATAATAAAATGCAAAAACCTTCATACTCGTGCACATTTACAATATAAAGACTTCTCAGCTTTTGCATGCAACCAATAATGAGTATAAATGTTTTTGCATTTTATAATTTGCATGTAATACTATTTTTTTTTACATGCAGGTATTGAATAAAACTTTTTTCATATATATGCATGAGTATAATGCTTTTGCATTTTATTGATTGCATATCATTAAAACAGACCTGAGAGCATCAGAAACACTGAAGCATGCGGTGTGAAGCGTCTCTCTCTTTCTCTCTGACTCAACACAACTGCATTCCAGCGACCAATTAATCATCCTGAAGGTGTGCGTTTCGGTTTCCTCAGCCTGATAAATCAAAATGAGCTGTGGAAGTGCTGCACTCTATATAAACATGTAAATTACACTTTGAATTAATCACCATCTGCAAACTATCATCTCACTCACATTCTCTCCTTATTCTAGTTTCTTAGAGACGCTGGAGTGTCCGGAATTGGCCGTGCGCTCTCATTTATCATTGTGCGAGCGCATCGTCCCGGCAGGTGAGTGTGTTTTATTCAGTGTGGTCTGGAGGAAGAGGCACTGCATGGGGTTAATAGGACAGCGCTGCTCATTTTACCATCAGATACAGACTCTCATCTGCCCTTGGGAGTTTACCTCACTTCTTGTTTCCATATTGAAAAATTAAAAAACCAACTCTGACTCTCTCTCGCAGTTCTGAGTTCAAATCTCACAGTTCTGGGGGAAAAAAATAGGAATTGTGAGATGATAAATAAGAAAAAAAAAAAAATCCTAATTCTGAGATTAAAAAGTTTAAAAAAAAATTATTTATTTATTTTTATTTATTTATTTATTTTACGGAATTGTAAGATGTAAACTTTTTTTTATCTCAAAATTGTGAGATAAAAAGCAGTTACCTTTTTATTCCATGGGGAAAAATATAAAATATAAAATCAGAATTCCAAGAAAAAAGAATTTTAAGAAAACAGTCATCTTAGAATTGGAAGAAAATGTCAGAATTGTAAGCTAAAATGTCACGATTGCATTTTATATATATATTATATATATATATATATTATAAATTCATAATTGCAAAATGCAAAAAAACAAAAAAAAAAAATTTTTTTTACAGAATTGTAAGATGTAAACTTAGAATTCTGAGAAAAAATGTCAAAATTGTGAGAGAAAAAGTAATTACCTTTTTATTCCATGGCACAAAAATAAACCTTCTGCAAAATATAAAATCAGAATTCCAAAAAAAAAAAATGTACATTTTTTAAATTTGTTATTCTGTGGTGGAAACAAGAAAAAAAAAACAACTGCAAAATGTCTTAAAATTACAAGAAAAAAAATCTAAATGTCAAGATATAAAATCATAATTGTAAAATGTTAAACTTGCAAGAGTTTATAACTTTAAAATGCAAGAAATAATCCAAATTGTAAGATTAAAATTTGCAATTAACATTTTTGTTGTTGTTGTGGTAATTTTTTTTTTTTTTTTTAACACAATTGCACTAAATTCTGAGGGAAAAGTCAAAAATGTTAGATAAAAACTTGCAATGACTTTTTTTTAGAAGAGTAAGAATTGTCAAAATTGTGAGATTTAAAAAGTTGCAATTAACTTTACTTAATTATTACTATTATTTACAGAATTACAGAATTATGAGATGTAAAAAAAAAATGTCAAAATTGTGAGATAAAAAGCAATTACCTTTTTAATTCATGGCACAAAAATAAACCTTCTGCAAAATATAAAATCAGAATTCCAAGAAAAAGAATTTTAAGAAAACAGTCATCTTAGAATTGAAAGAAAATGTCAGAATTGTAAGCTAAAATGTCACAATTGCATTTTATATATATATTATATATATATATATTATAAATTCATAATTGCAAAATGCAAAAAAACAAAATTTTTTTACAGAATTGTAAGATGTAAACTTAGAATTCTGAGAAAAAATGTCAAAATTGTGAGAGAAAAAGTAATTACCTTTTTATTCCATGGCACAAAAATAAACCTTCTGCAAAATATAAAATCAGAATTCCAAAAAAAAAAAATGTACATTTTTTAAATTTGTTATTCTGTGGTGGAAACAAGAAAAAAAACAACTGCAAAATGTCAAGATATAAAATCATAATTGTAAAATGTTAAACTTGCAAGAGTTTATAACTTTAAAATGCAAGAAATAATCCAAATTGTAAGATTAAAATTTGCAATTAACATTTTTGTTGTTGTTGTGGTAATTTTTTTTTTAACACAATTGCACTAAATTCTGAGGGAAAAGTCAAAAATGTTAGATAAAAACTTGCAATGACTTTTATTAGAAAAGTAAGAATTGTCAAAATTGTGAGATTAAAAAGTTGCAATTAACTTTACTTAATTATTACTATTATTTACAGAATTACAGAATTATGAGATGTAAAAAAAAATGTCAAAATTGTGAGATAAAAAGCAATTACCTTTTTAATTCATGGCACAAAAATAAACCTTCTGCAAAATATAAAATCAGAATTCCAAGAAAAAGAATTTCAAGGAAACAGTCATCTTGCAATTGGAAGAAAATGTCAGAATTGTGAGCTACAGTGTCACAATTACATTTTTTGAATTTGTTATTTTGTGGTAGAAACAAGAAAAAAAACTGCAAAATGTCTTAAAATTACAGAAATAAAGAAAAACATCAAAATTGCAAGATATAAAATCATAATTGCAAAATGTTACATTTTGCTCATCAGTTCATAACTTCCAAATTGTGAAATTAAAAAGTTGCAATTTACTGTTGCAATTAACCATTTTTTGTTTGTTTGTTTTTTACATAATTGCACTAAATTCTGAGCGAAAAGTCAAAAATGTTAGATAAAAACTCACAATTACTTTTTTTCGAATTTTTTTTTAAAGGTCAGATTTGTGAAAAGTCAAAATTCTGAGATTAAAAAGTTGCAATTAACTTTATTATTATTATTATTTACAGAATTGTGAGCTGTAAACGTATAATTCAAAGAAAAGTTGTGAGATTAAAAGTTTTGATTAACTTTATTTATTTTTATGTATTTTACAGAATTGTAAGTTGTAAACTCAGAATTCTGAAAAAAAAAATGTCAAAACTGTGAGACAAAAAGCAATTACCTTTTTATTCCATGGCACAAAAATAAACCTTCTACAAAATATAAAATCAGAATTTAGAATTGTGAACTAAAATGTCACAATTACATTTTTTATATTTTTTATTCTGTGGTGGAAACAAGAAAAAAATAACTGCAAACTGTCTTAGAATTACAATAATTAAAAAAAATGCAAGATATAAAATCATAATTGCAAGAAAAAAAATCCAAATTGTGTGATTAAAATGTTGCATTTAACCCTTTTTTTTACACAATTGCAATAAATTCTGAGGGGGAAAAAAAAAAGTTAAAAATGTAAATAACAACTTACAATTACCCTTATTATTCCATGGCAGAAAAAAAAGTTCTGTGAGTCTAAAAGAAAGTCTGCAGTCTGCATTATAGATAAAAAGTCACATTTTTCATATTTTTATTCTGTGGTGAAAATAAGCTTCCGTACATGCAAAACACAGTAATACAGTATTAAACACTTTCCGAAAAGAGTATTTAATGCATGTTTGAAAGTCAGTGACAATTTCATGAACTTTCCATGTTTTTAAAAGTCAGCATAAAATACATTCATTTCATTGAATCTGAATCATACGACCAGAAACATTTAAGAAAGTAAATAGATTTTAATTTCATGTTGATGCAACAGAAGGATTTTACGTGAATGGTGTTGTTGAAAAACGTTTACTGAAATACATTCTTTGATTTACAACATGCACGCAAAAACATATAACAGTGAATCTTAAACACGACTCGAGAGAGTTCATCGTGACCGAAAACAGAAGCAAATCGCTGACAGACAACGTGGATCATGCTAAGCATTAAATCAAAATCTGGAAGAGAAATAAAACAGAAAATACAACCGATTTGTCCGTCGTGCTTTGAGTGTTGAGACTCTCAATACACCTCAGTGACCTTCTTGTATCTGATCCATGACACCAAACCAAATTAAAAAATGATGCACAAACTTATTACACATTATTATTGTTCTGTCGTCTTAAGATGTCACTCATGTCAAGATGACCTCAAGAAAATAAGGCAGAAGTGTCATAATAATGCCTGACTTTTGTGGGCTTCCGTATGTTTGGAAACCTCATTATTTTTGCAGTTCACTTTAGTGCCACTTTTATTTCTTTCAGTGATCATCTGAATTAATGTGAAGCCCAGACTGAACGCTACGTCATGCTATTGCTCTTTCATATGCCTGTATTTGTGTGTGCAGGTATTAATGTTTTTCTGAATGTAAACAGTTGTGTTTAAATGTAAATTCAAAGTGAGTTTGTGAAAGAAGCTCCTCTTGATGTTGGACTGATGGATTTGTGTTTGTGTTTCAGACAGTTTGTTGACGCTAGCAAACTCATGCTAAACTTAGTGAATTGATCTGTGATGTAGACATCAGATTCAGACATTTGATTGATGCTATCAGAACTATCTGTGCGGCGTGTTCGCGTGTCCTAGTTCTCAATGGGTTCCGTGCTTTCGTCAGTCTGCGGGAGAGTCGATGCTGCTTTAATTAAAGAAACGATCAATATTCATCAGAAAATGTCTAGAAATGCTGCCCGTGTTCACACTTCAGTTATTTACATGCGTGACAAATACAGCCCGGTTCACTCACACAAAATTATTTTCATTAAATCTGTGATTTACACTAGCGTTCAGAAGTTTGTGAAAGAAGTCTCCTCTGCTCACCAAGGCTGCATTTACTTGATGTAAAATATACTAAAAATAGTAAAATATTATTTCAATTTAAAAAACTGTTTTCTATGTGAATACAGTATAAACTTTAATTTATTTCTGTGACGCGCAGCTGAATTTTCAGCATCATTACTCCAGTCTTCAGTGTCACATGATCCTTCAGAAATCATTCTAATATGCTGATTTGCTGCTCAACAAACATTTCTGATTATTAGCAATGTTGAAAACAGTTGTGCTGCACAATATTTTTGTGGAAATGTTCATTTTATTTTTCAGGATGCAGAGATGAATAGAAAGTTAAAAAAAAAAAAAAGCATTTATTTAAAATAGAATCTTTATAACAAATTTCTTTACTGTCACTTTTTACCAATTTAATGTGTCTTTGATGAACATAAGTATTTGTGACCCTTGACCACAGAACCAGTAATAAGGGTCTTTTTTTTTTTAATTGTTCAAAAATTGTTAGATTAAAAATTCTAATTAACTTTATTTGTTTTTGTTTATTTATTTTATAGAATTGTAAGAGGTAAACTTAACATTCTAAGAAAAAAAAAAAGTTCAAATTGTGAGATAAAAAACAACCTTTTATATACTTTTTATATTCCATGGTGCAAAAAAAAAAATTATATATATATATATATATATATATATATATATAAAAAATATAAAATACAATATAATATAATATAATATAAAATCAAAATTCCAAGACAAACAAATTTCAAGGAAACAGTCGACTTGCAATTGGAAGAAAAAGTCAGAATTGTGAGCTATTTTTATATTTTTTATTCTGTGGTGGAAACGGAAAAAAAAAAAAAATCAATTTCAAGATATAAAATCATAATTGCAAAATTTTAAACTTGGAAGAGTTTATAACTTTATTATGCAAGAAAAATATCCAGATTGTGAGATTAAAATGTTGCAATTAACCCTTTCTTTTTTTCTTTTTTTTTTACATAGTTGCAATAAATTCTGAGGGAAAAGGTCAAAAATTGTTACCTTTCTTTAATTCTAAGAAAAGTGTGATAAGTCATATCACACTATCAGTCATAAGATAAGACCAAAACTTGAATAAATAAGCTTTCCATTGATATATGGTTTGTTAGGATAGGACAATATTTGGCTGAGATACAACTATTTGAAAGGGTGCAAAACAATCAAAATATTGAGAAAATCGCTTTTAAAGTTGTCCAAATGAAGTTCTTAGCAATGCATATTTCTAATCAATAATTACGTTTTGATACATTTACGTTAGGAAATTCACAAAACATCTTCATGGAACATGATCTTTACTTAATATACTAATGAATTTTGGCGTAAAAGAAAAATTGATCATTTTGACCCATACAGTGTATTGCTACAAATATACCCGTGATACTTAAGACCGGTTTTGTTGTCTGGGGTCACATTTATTTTATTTTTTGTTAAAAGTGCAAACGGAGGTGAACTGAAACGGTGTTAGTCAGAACTCAAATCTTAATCAGAAGATTGTGTCATTTCACGTCTTTCATAAAGGAATAAAATATGAACACATTCAGCTGTTGAAAAAGGTGCATCCTCAGAGCTTTTGTCCTTGTGTGTGTGTGTGTGTGTGTGTGTTTCTCTGCCTGGTCAGGAGTTCTTGTCTTAGAGATCAGAACATACAGTAAACATAATGCATCAGATACAGTGAAATATGCTCAGGATAAAGATAAAAGTGCAGGAGATTCGAAATGTCTCCGTCAGCGGAAGGTGATTTGATGCTGATACTGAAGGGCACTTGTACTTTTTTGCTTGTTTGCATGTAGATGTTTCCCATGTTTGCATGTTATGCCAAGTGCCTGCTCAGTTTGTTTTTCTGTCTGGTTTCTTTAATATCTGTGCAAATGTTGCAGTGAAGAAGCCTCTAAAAGTTCAGTGTGAATAACTGATGACCAACAGTCAGCAGTCATTTATGCAGCGCTGGGGAGTAACTCACTAAAAAGCTACCTTAAATGCTTTTTTCAGTAGTTCAGCTGTTAAAAAAAAGTTCAGTATTTTTGCATGGGTTTACTGCATTTTAACATTTATTGTGGTAATACTATACTTATAATCCATTCTTAGCAGTACTTTGGGGTTCAATGTCAGTATCATGATTTAGCACCATTATTCAGGATATACTGACGTACTGTGATAATACCATCACTCAGGGTGTCTGCAGGATTTTTAAGCTCAAATTTAAAACCTGCACATTAATAAAATTAATACCAAATGTGTGGGGTAGGGCAATGTCTGTGCTAACATTAAACTGTAAAATTACTGCAAAAGGTTTTCACAAAAAAAGTTTTATAAAATGACAAACTTCACATTTTAGACTTTAAACCATTTTATGAAAATGGATGAGTCAAAAGTATTAATTATTATATTAATTTAATAAATTATTAAATACATTTTACTGTTTAGATTTTTATAATGCATTATCTTCTTATCAATTCACCAGTTCAGGTTTTTTTTGCAGGGTAAAATGGGTCAGTTTTCGCATTTCGGTTTAAACAAAAACTGAAAATGCAAATTCGTTCTTTGCCAGCAGGTGGCGCTTTTGGAACGGCAGAAATATAGCAGTTTCCCCCTGTAATGGCAGCACACAAAGCAGCACAGCAGCTGACTTTAAAAGGCCATGATTTTATTAAATATGAGTGCTGCACATTTCAAAGTTTAATCATCACATTAAGCCAATATCGCAATTCTGGTCTTTCCGTCCCCAAATTTAAGACCTCTTGAAATCATGATTAAGACTTTCTTGTACACTTTAAGACTTTTTATGGCCTTAAATTTGATACAACTAAATTTAAGACTTTTGAAGACCCTGCAGAAACCCTGATCACTGCACTGTGGTATTACCATAGTAATTTTAGAGTAAGCCTTTAGATAATGCATGATTATATTCCATGGTGGGAAAAAAATTGCAAAATGTAAACTCAAAATTCTGAGGAGGGAAGTCCAAATTGTGAAATAAAAAGTAAATTACTTTTTGTTATGTTTGCATTATAAAATGCATAAAAGTATTTTAATGCATTAATTATGTGATATATGATTTCATTAATAATTGTAACCACAGTTATGCATTATACATAAAGGCCTAAAGTAAAATGTGACCCTAAACCACAAAACCAGTCATAAGTCAGTTTTGATTTATACATTTGCTGAATAAATAAGCTTTCCATTGATGTATGAAAATCTGGAATCTGAGGGTGCAAAAATATCAAAATATTCAGAAAATCACCCTTAAAGTTGTCCAAATGAAGTTTTTAGCAATGCACATTACTAATCAAATTTGCAAAATATCTTAATGGATCATAATCTTTACTTAATATCCTAATGATTTTTTGGCATAAAAGAAAAATAATAATTTTGACCCATACAATGTATTTTTGGCTATTGCTACAAATAAACCTGTGCTACTTAAAACTGAGTTTTTGGTCCAAGGTCACAAATGTTACAATATTGTGTTAAAATAATTTTATTGCAAATTAATCTCTTTTTTGCATCCATCTTTGTGAAACTGTTGCTAAATAAAGCTTAAAAAATAAATGAAAATTATATTTTTTTAAAGATATCACCCCTTAGCCTTCTTTTTGTTTTTGTAGTGAACTACTTTTAAAGAAAATAGTTAGCAGTCCCCAACACTGCATGTTTCAGTGTTCTTCTGTAACTTTTAACAGTGTCTGTCATGCACAAGCTGCACAATGTAATGCTGGATGAACATCATTTAGACTAAAATTTGGATGCCAGCATTCAAAAGAATAAATGCATTCAGCCAGAGAACACGAGTGACAAACAGTGTCTTTACATCGGACATACTTTGTTCTCAGGAATGGGAATTTGGGCGAATGAGCTGCGTTCATTGGGATGCTCTACTGTTTTAGGTGGGACGGTTCCAGCCACGGGGATGCGTGCGGCGATGGCGGACATCTCTCCTGTGTTGCTTTCATTGGTCATGCCTGCGCGCTCGGTGGTCTGGTTGATGTTCCCCTCGATGACGGTGACGTCACTGCAGCTCAAGAGCTGAACCACACACTTCCTGAACTGAGGGGATCACAGGGAAGAGAAATGTAATGGATTATTCTCTAGCGATCTTTGCTGAACACTTTAACTCTGCGCTGAGCTAGAAAAACAGCCTTGAAATTCATTTGACCTGCAGTGAATATCACTAAAAATTCATAAACTTAAGATTAGGGTTCAGCATGGCTGGTCCCAAAGTGTATTACAACAAATTGGAAGGCACTACAGATAAATATGGTTAAACTGTTAACTAATAGGTATTGTCTTTCGATTTCGAAAAAATCTCACAGCCTTCAGAAACATTTGTGTGTATGAGAAAACCTAACCCTACAGTTGCAAATTTTAGGAATGTTACATAAATCAGGAAAATGCTATGAACAAACCCCTCTATAAAAACCTTCAGAATATAGATAGGAATAAAACTGTACATTTTGGTGTTTGTAAGCGTTACTGAGGTGAAGAAAAAACTTGCAAAAACAGCCTTTAAAGATATGGATTGAAAATCTATTGAAAAATACAAACGCAAATAGATAAAGTGCAATAGTAGATCATTGGAACAATATATAAAGAAACCCTTCAGGAAAACTCTACAGAATACAACTAGGAATAAAATGGCTAAGTTTGGTGTATGTAAGTGCTACTGACGTAGAGAAAAATCCCACAGACTTCATAAAAATTTGTATTGTATTACAAATCTGAAGTTGCAAATTTTAGGACTTTTACATACATCAGGAAAATGTTATGAATAAACCCGTCTCTAAAAACTTTAAGAATATAGATAGGAATAAAACTAAATTTTGGTGTTTGTAAGTGTTACTAAGGTGGAGAAAAAAACTTCTGCAAAAACAGCTTTTAAAGATATGGATTGGAAATATACAAACGCAAATAGATAAAGTGCTATATCAATATCATTTAAACCCGTTACGTAAAAGTCTACAGAACACGTAGGAATAAAACTGCTAAGTTTCGTGTATGTAAGTGTTATTGAAGTGGAGAAAAATCGCAGCCTTCATAAAAAATTGTATTGTATTGGAAATCTGCAGTTGCAAATTTTAGGAATGTTACATACATCAGGAAAATGTTATGAACAAATCCCTCTACAAAAACCTTCAGAATATAGATAGGGATAAAACTGTTAATTTTGTGTTACTGAGGTAAAGGAAAAAACTTTTTTGATAAACAGCCTTTAAAGACATTGGAAATTTAAATAGAAATTTACAAACGCAAATAGATAAAGTGCAATAATAAATCTTTCAATCAATATATGAACAAACCCTTCAGTAAAATTCCACAGACTACAAGTAGTAATAAAACTGCTAAGTTTGGTGTATGTAAATATTACTGAAGTAGAGAAAAATCTCACAGCCTTTAGAAGAATTTGTATTGGATTAGAAATCTGAAGTTGTAAATAGATAAAGATTTAAGGAATGTTACATAAATCAGGAAATTATTATAAACAAACCCCTCTATAAAAACCTTCAAAATATAGATAAGAATAAAACTGTAAATTTTGGCATTTGTAAGTGTTACTGTTGAGAAAATGGTCTTTAAAGATATGGACTGGAAATGTATTAAAATTTAAAAATTCAAATAGATAAAATGCAATATAACGATATATGAACAAACATTTCAGTAAAACTCTACAGAATACAGGTAGGAATAAAACTGCTAAGGTTTTTGTGTGTAAGTGTTACTAAAGTGGAGAAAAACTCATTGCAAAAATATGCACTGGAATTAAAATCCATAGATGCAAATAGATAAAAGTTTAATAATAAATCAAAAAAATAATATATTAACAAACCCTTCAGTAAAATTCCACAGAATACAAGTAGGAATAAAACTGCAAAGTTTGGTGTATGTAAATGTTACCAAAGTGGAGGAAAATCTCACAGCCTTTAGAAGAATTTGTATTGTATTAGAAATCTGCAGTTGCAAATAGATAAAGTTTTTTAGGAATGTTACATACATTAGGAAAATGTTATGAACAAACCCCTCAATGAAACCCTTCAACATATAGTTTGTAATAAAACTGTAAATTTTGGTGTTTGTAAGGGTTACTGATGTGGAGGAAAAAAACTCATTTTGAGAAAACAACCTTTAAAGATTCGGATTGGAAATATACAAATGCAAATAGATAAAGTGCAATAATAAATCATTCTAACAATATATGAACAAACCCTTTAGTACAACTCTACAGAATACAAGTAGGAATAAAACTGCTAAGTTTGGTGTATGTAAGTGTTACTGGATTAGAGAAAAATGTCATGCCTTTAAAGATATGCATTTGAATTAAAATCCATAGATGCAAATAGATGTGGAATACGCAAAAAGCTTTAGATGTTTTCTTTGCAGCAGTTTAAAAGAAGACAATTTACAAACAAATAGCCCATGATCTCAAAGTCAACCAGTGCATGAAAAAAAAACAAAAAAAAAACAATGGCTTTGCCTGTTGTGTCACCCTAAATAAATGACCAAATACTGAGGGTTACATCCAAACGCTTTTTCTAATGCAGTCAAGCTGCTAAACTAGCAGTGAAATAGAGTCATCACTTGACGTGGCGCATTGCAGCTGACGGCTGTGTGTAACACGCGGTACATTTAGTCAATCATGATGAGGTCATAATTGCACAGCAATCATTAATTGTTTCCACATTAGCCTGCAGTCAACATCGTCCTTCTCATTCTTTATTAGTCCTCATCATTAAACTACGGAGTCCGATAGACACTAATTACTTTGTGTCCTAAAGCCTTTCTGTGTCTCTGCAGTTCTGGGGATGAAGCTTCCCAGTATGCGTTTGTTTAGAATAGAACATGTAAATATAGGGGCTTTTCAAATGCATATCTTGGCTGTTGGTTTAAAATCACTTTTATTATGCAATGCACAATAAAACTACACTGTAAACACCAGAGTTATTATAGTTAAATAACAGTTTTTGTTTTTCCACTTCAAAGAATTTGTTCAATTCAGTGTTACTTGCCATTTCTTTGAGATTATTTGTGAAATTTACTAGCATTTTCAGAGTGACTTGGCATTGAAACTATTTTTACTCAGAAATTGATTGTAAATTTCACAAATAAGTACAAATAAACAGCATGCAACACTGTAATAAACATTACAGTTTTGAAATAAAAAGACTGAAATGGTATCTTCTTGTAAAGCATACTTAAATAATCATTTTACAAATTTAATTAGTAAAACACCACCAAATTTCAGTCTAATTTCCCAGTAGGTGTTTTTGTGTTATTTCAGTATTATTGAGATGAGTAAAGTTTTTATTAAGATTTCGCATTATTTTCATTTCAAAGTTTTAGTGATTGTGTATTTCTGTCATTTTTCATTTTTAGTATTTTTGAGTGTGTGTGTGTGTGTGTATAGACACACTTTTTAATTTTGTTTTTTAACTATATTTACTATGACATATAACTATATTATGTTTTAAAATTATACTGTAAAACTGAAATGTGACCCTGGAGCACAAAACCAGTCTGAAGTATCACAGGTATATTTGCAGCAGTAGCCAAAAATACATTGTATGGGTCAAAATTACAGATTTTCTATTATGCCAAAAATCATTAGGATTAGTAAAGATCATGTTCCATGAAGATATTTTGTAAATTTCCTACCATAAATATATCAAAACTTCATTTTTGATTAGTAATATGCATTCCTAAGAACTTCATTTGTACAACTTTAAAGGTGATTTTCTCAGTAGTTTAAGATTTTTTTGCACCCTTAGATTCCAGATTTTCAAATAGTTGTATCTCAACCAAATATTGTCCTATTTTAACAAACCATACATCAATGGAAAACTTATTTATTTGTGGTCCAGGGTCACAAATAGTATTGTAATAGTAATACTGAAATAGTAAAACCCACTTTAGCTTTGTTTTTTTTTTTTCACAAATTTGAATTTATTTTTATTTTTTTTCCCAGTGTAGTATTGCATTCTCAAAAATGTTTTTATTTTCCACCTATTTTCTTTTATAACCCATTGAAGAAGTGCATCAAACTGACAGAGCAGCAGTCTCCAGCAAATTCATCTGACCATTGACAACATTATTTAGTCTGAGATGACCATCATTGTGACAAAAATCACACATTGTGTTGTTGTGCACATATTTTTGCAGGTTTCTGAACAGGAGAACTCTTCCTGACGAGTGTGGACAGCATCCATATGTCAGCGTTTGAATGGAAGAAACCAGCAGCTAAACTGACAGCTAGAGCTCAGCGGGATGACGGAAAGACGCGGCGCTGCCAGACACTGTTTACGTCCAGTAACCTCCACAGCTGCTCAATAATTCAGCATCTTCTCCTTTGGAGCGCTCCGGGTTTGATCCAAACCGCAGGTATTTATTTATTTTTTATTTTAGTAATATATGTCAGATATGTCAGCTCTAGTGAAGCCATATCATCCCACCATGACAGCTTTAGGATTTTTCTAAATCCATAAACTGTGTCCTGCGCGCTTCTCAAACATAGTATGGGGAAGCAACCTCAATCCTAGATGGCTTGCATAAGGACTTATTTCTGTCAGGCGAAACCTTCAAGCTCTTTCAGCTACAGTAACCTATTTACCAGCAGGGGATTTTAAGTGGGACGCAGCAAACTTTCTTGCCGCGCCTCGAGATCTTCATGCAATATTACGCTTAAGATCAAAATTTAAGTACAAGCATCGCCACAAAATCATTGAGCAAAGCAAGTTGCAAACTGTGTAAGAGTTTGGCCTTTCTAATCTTATAATTAGTTGATGTTATATTGAATATTCATAAGAAATGCCGGCAGTCCAAACCAGTTACAGGTAGAAACTATGCATGTCCGATTCCACCACTTAATTTAAAAAATAAAAAAATGGTAAAGAAAATAACTTCATCTTCAGACTTTATTTCTCAAAATTCAGACTTTGCCACAACTCTAACATTTTAATAAAAAAGGAAATTGTGATCTTTTTTTTTTATTCTGAGTTTAGATCTCACAGTTCTGTTTATTCCCCATGACTGAATAAAAAAATTTTTTTGTTTGTTTTTTGTTTTTCTCACAATGTTTAGTTTACATCTCAAGGTTCTTACTTACTTTTTTTAGGGCTGTATTTTTTTATGTATATTTAAATACACACACATACATTTATCAGGGTGTCCGCGGGGTTGTAAAAGGTAGTAAAAGGTAGTAAATGAAATTGGCCAAAAATAAGGGCATTAAAAAGTATTAAAAAGTAATAAACGTCATCTGACGAGGTATTAAATTTTCGAGCCCAATTTTTTTTTTAGATAAATTTAAATTTGTGTTAAGTGCAGGCCTGTCTTCTAAAATTTGCATGGATTTATTTATATGTTGAGAGTAGGACCTGAGCGATATCGTGAGGTTGTGTTCGTTCGCGCGCGTGCTGAAACAAACCGGGTACCGGGCTGGCTTGCTGCCAAACATGTAGGCGAGCTCGCTTCCGTTCAGTAATTAAATTAAAACATGGGGAAATGCAAGTTTTCGGACCTCTGGCTGGAGGACTCAAGATTTAAAGACTGGCTTAGGCCAGTAGTTGGGAACAGCCGCGAGGCTTATTGCAACGTCTGCAAGAAGACGATTAATGTAACCTGGGTGAGGGTGAATGACGTCAAATCGCATATGGAATCAAATAGCCATCAAGATAGGATGCGCGGACGTAGCGAGCAGCTTCCCATATCAATGTTCTGCGCTACGGCTGCATCAACGACTTCAACCTCCACTGCTTTGGCCTCAACATCGACTGCTCTCCCGATGCAAACCACTGCCAGCAGTAGTCCTAGCAGCATCGTCAACAGGTGCGTGACAGACGTCAGACAGCAGATGCTATGCCCCATCACCACCGCTACATTGCGAGCTGAGGTGCTGTGGTGTTTAGACCTAGCAACTAGAGCTGTAATCGGGCCTTAAAAGTTAGGCCCGACAGGGCCCGAGCCCGATAAGTATATACAATATACAATGCTGCTGCTACTGGCCGGGATGCACAGTACTGATCTGGCAAATTTTGACATTGATTAAAAATTATGGACAAAGGCCCATTGTGACATCTTGATTAATCCCTCTGCTTTACTTAAATTTATCAGCTTAATTTATTTTAATAACACCTGTGCTTACTGCACGGCCACCTCTTTTTTTAGATTGCTCACACATCAGACTTACTGACTAATGATCTATGAAGAAGATGTCTCCTTCCTCCTCTGTCTTTATTTCTATTCTTATATCTGTGGGCAGTTTTTGAGTCCAGTGTTGATGTTAAGTTATAATGACCTTGTTACATTGTGATGCAGTATGTTATTCCATTTGGAAAGATATTTAATTTACGCCACTACAGTTGCAGCTCTAAGTCGCGCTGGTATTAAAAATTTTTTTGAAGGTTTTAAAAAAGGTAGTAAAAGGTATTAAATTCAACTTAAGAAGTTCTGTATATACCCTGTTTATATATAGTTTAATTATATATATAAATATAAATATTTTATATATAAATAACCTTTTTCTTAAATATATACATGCATTTGTGTTTGTATATACATAAATATACAAAGTACAAACACATATATAAACAAACTTTTATTTTGCATGCAATTAATCAGGATTAATCGTTTGACTGCACTACTTTTTCCTCAGAATTGTGTGTTTATATTAGGTTTTTAATTCTGTTATTGTTTTTCTGCAATAAAATAAAGTTCTAAATTTGCACTAAATTTACATATCACAATTCTGAATTCATATCTTGCAATTCTATTTTCCCTCATGATTCTTAGACTTTTTTCACAGAACTGTGCCTTTATATTTTTCATTTTATATTCTCAAAATATCACTTAAGAAAAAAGTAAGTGAGAAATTCTGCAAAAAAAAAAAAATTACAAGATATAAACTGAGAACTCTTTTTTTTCTTACAATTTGGTTTATATCTTAGTTCTGAGAAAAAAAGAACTGTGATATAAAAAGTTGCATTTACCTTTTTTTATCATATTCTAGAAACAAGCTTCAGTGAGAAGCACTCATAAAAATGCATGAAAAGCTTTGTCTAATGTTGATGTAATATCACTGTAATCAACATGAAAGTCATTGAAATTAGGATGTTTTGAGTGCCTTTACCTACTGTCTGACTTTCAAAGGAAGTAGAGTTGTATTTCCATTGGGTTTCCGTTCATAAGCTTTCATGATCAAAAGATCAAGTGTAATTTTTCAGACATTTGAACTGCTTTATTAAATGATGCCTCTATTAATAGAGCATTTAATACTAAAACTAGTAAGAGAGAGACGCAGGTGATATCAGGGCAAGTCGATTCAACTTAAAACCATCCTGCGCTCACCTCATTTACTGATCTATTTATTAAGCAAACCGCTGGAAATCGACTTGACTTGACTTGACTTGAAATGGGTTTAATCTCCAGGCAATGCATGAACTGATAATTGCATTGTAAGTCACTTTGCATGAACGCGTCTGACGGATGCGTGAATGTAAAGGTCACCTGTTTGTTCATGAACACATAGATGACGGGATTGTAAACCGCTGCCGTTTTGGAGAAGAACGCTGGAGCGGCTGCCAGCCGCGGGTCCAGGTACATGCTGGGACAGGCCGTAACGACAATGGAGAAGGCGGCGTACGGAGTCCAGGCCACCATGAAGGCCACGATCATCACAACCACCATACGGGTCACCTGACGCTCCGGCTTCCTGGCATTACCCAGCCTGCCTTGTGTGTTGGACACCTAAAACATACACATAGTGCATGCTGACAAAATAACTGGTATCATGGATAGGTTTGAAGATGGCAGTAAATAGAAAATAATGTCTACACATGGTAACTTTAGATGATTTTTATGGTTTTTCTCAGTGATCAGAGGTCAGTTTGCAGTTGTAATGACATCAGAAAGATCATTAGGATTTATTAGGATTAGTATGACTCACTCGTCTAACGAGCCCCTGGACACATATTGTGGAGAGACTGACCTTTCTGAGTTTCCGAAGCAGTTTGCAGTAGCAGACGATGATCACACCCAGCGGAAAGATGAAACAGGTGATGAAGAACGTGATGATGAAGGTGTGATCGTTGAAGTTTCCTGAATACCTGCGGCGGAGCAAAATTAATGAGTGTAATGATCTGACGAAGAGAAAGCTTCCTTAGCATTCCAAGAAAAAAAAACTTGAGTATATATATAGAGAGAGAGAGCGCATTACAACTATAAAATTTCCATGTTTTACTTTTATGAAATAAAAAAAATAATCAAACAAAATAAAATAAAAAAAAATGGACATACACTGTTATTGAAAACACTGATAAATCATTTCTCCACAATTAAAATGGTCATTGTTTTTTATCCAAACCAAATTTATATTGTCCCTAATTTTTATATATTTATTGCTCAGCAAATATATTAAAACAGTTATTATTAAAATGGTGCGTATGTACATTTTTCATATTTATTGTGCAACATTTTAATATTTATTTTGTGAACATGATAAAGCTTCCATTATTTATTTATTTTACACGTTAACAAGGAGACCTCAGTGAAGAGCTGGAATATGAGTTTATGTGATGTGTGTATAGTACTTTTATATAGTAAAAAGTAGGGATGTAACAATATCAAAATCTGACAATATGATAATACTTTAGTAAGTCCTTCATACAATATTTATTGCAATATTTAAAAAAGTAAGAAAAAAAAAGAAATGAAGAATTGGGAAAAATGAACATTTTGTACATTTTAAAGTAAATTATTCTATCTAACACACAACACACTTTGAGAGTTCAAAATTAAGAGCTCAACGAATGTTCTGAACTAAAAAAAAAAAAAAACCCTGTGGGGGGAAAAAATAGTTACTTAGGACCAGCTAAAGACCAGCTTAAACCAGCTAAAACCAGCAGCCATGCTTCAAAACATACCTAACCAGCATATGCTGTTTTTTTCAACAGGGAAATCAGAAAAAAGTCAGTGAATTGACTTGTACCTGAACTTTAAAGGGGACTCAGCCCTCTTTTTATTTGTGATATACTGTCTCAGGCTAAATTACATTCATACTGGTGTTTTAGGAAGCCAAACTAATTAGAATATAATAATAAAAAAAAATGACAGTAATAGCCATATATTGTAAAACAACTGCACTGCAAAATAAATGAAAATTAATATTTCACAGGTGTATTATTTCCACTTTACACTACAATACACTGTAAAAGAAAAAAAAAACAATTTGTTGAGTCAACTTAAAATAATTTGTTACCTGGCTGTCTTTAAAATTTTAAGTTCAGTCAACTCAAAAAAAGTTTAGTCAACTTAAAATGTTAAGTTAAACTAAGTGACAACTTTTAAGGCAACAGGGTAACAAATAATTTTAAGTTGACTCAACTTTTTTACACCCAGTGTACACTGTAAAAAACAATTTGTTGAGTCAACTTAAAAAAATTTGTAACCTGGCTGCCTTAGAATTTTAAGTCCATTCAACTCAAAAAAAAGTTTATTCAACTTGAAATGTTAAATTATACTAAGTGACAACTTAGATATTTGAGTTGAATCAACTTCAAATTTTAAGGCAGCTGGGTTACTTACCCATCTGTTAAGTTTAGCAAACACAAATATCGAAGTTGTTACTTAGTACAACTTAACATTTCAAGTTGACTAAACTTATTTTAGTTGACTGAACTTAAAGTTTTAAGGCAGCAGGGTAACAAATTAAACAAATTGTGTTTTTTATTTTTTACAGTGTAGGGAAATTACAATACTTCTTCCCTAATCTCTACACTTGAAAGACATATTTTGAATTTGGATTCCATTTAAACCACTAGCTGTCAGCAATTCATACTGCATATTTTTAAACTTTAATTTTGCCGGAAACGACAGTAGAGCTTTTATTTTGAAGGAAAACTCCAGCTTTAGTGAAAACAGGCTTACAAAAACACGTCTCACTACAAATCTAGTGAAATGCTGTAATCATCTAACGTGAAAAAAGGATAACTGGTGGTCGTTGTGTTCCCAAACGTGTGCTAAACTCACAGTGTTTACAGTAAATGAGTTCACTGCATTCATCAGTGTTCGAATTGGAAGGGGTCCCGAACCTCCCATAAGCATTAAGGGACCCCCCCCATAACACCAAAAAAAATATACTTGGGGGGTCCCCTGGTTTTTCAATAAAAAAATATAATACTTCAAACATAAACCTAGTGAAAATGAAAACGAAATGAAAAGATTCGATTGCTGTATTAAATTTAGACCTGCTCACGTTAAATCATGTTATTTTTACGAGTTTTTACAGCGTTGCGCATTATAACCAATCACACACGACTCTGAGTTTAGAATATAGTGACCAATCAGAGGCGTTCAGAATAGTCATTGCTGAAACCTGGAGTTTTGTTCAGATTCCCTCATTATAAGCAACGACGTGCAGATGTACAAACTATGTAAGTAAGAGATTCATCTATCATACAGTGTATGAACAGCTTCATTGATTATAAGAGGAGTCATGAGTGCAATACTGACTGTGCTCATTTAGAGTGTGTTCTTTCAGTCTAATAAAATGCATTTTTCCAAAATTCAGGATACGGGGGCTGAGTTCTTTTCTTTTTGCAGAATATTTCTAAATAATTCAAAAATAATAATAAAACAAATAATTTTGTATTAAAAAATACAAAAATAATTCCAAACACAGCCACTGCACTGTTTTGTGCCTCTAAACAACATAACAGTGTTTTGTTTCTGAATGAACCAACCGTTTAAATGATTCGGTTCAATCGCAATGACTCACTTATTAACTGTGACTTACTGACACCTATTGGCAGTTGTGAGGGGTCTGGTTAGGGGGACCCCCCAAGACCTTTGACACAATTCGAACACTGGATCAAGAGTTGATCGCCTGAACAAAGTGCGCGCTTCGCTTTGAAATGCACAGCAAAAATGGACTTGAAGGCATTAGGTCATATTGTGCTTTCGGTTTTAGGTTGTGTGACAGTTGCTGTGTCAAAGCATAATGGCCCAAAACATAACTTTAAAGACCTATTATGTTAGAATAAGAAGATTAAATATATTTTGAAAAGTACACTTTTGCCTGGAAGACTTATAGTTTATATCGTCATGTGACCACAATAATATCAATTGTTATCGCAATATCACGATATTGATAATATTGTAACATCCCTAGTAGGGCTGCACAATTAATCAAATTTCTAATTGTGATTACAGTTACACATGCCAATTATGTAATAAATGAATTTACATTATTCTGCTTTTTGTGTGTGTGTGTGTGTGTGTGTGTGTGTGTGTGTGTGTGAGAGAGAGAGAGAGAGAGAGAGTGTATTTTTCCTACATGTTATCTTTTTTACATTTTTACTTTTTTATATTTAAAGAGGAAACTATATATAAAAATGTGGCATGCAGTTGCTTCAAACAATGGTATAAAGCTATTCAAAACATTCAGTGTAAATTGTAATCGTAATTAATAATCGCAATTACAATTTCAAGGGAATAATCTACAATTATGATTTTTGTCATAATCGTGCAGCCCTAATCCCTAGTACAGACAAGTTACATTCTGTCAGAAGCTCAGAGCTTCTCAACAAACCATGTCTGTTTCTTACAATATTTTCATCGCATGTTTCTCTCTGTTGAACACCGACATCAGTTTTCCAGAAATTGCACTCAGTCTGGAGTCCTTACAATCGCTTAAACACACACTAACATTGGTTCTACTGGTTCTAGAAACAGACCAACTTAAACATTTACAAAAGTGAGATAGTTTTATATAAGCAAAAAGTCTGTTTAAATCACCAAAGTAACAGTAAGACTTGGATGTGTTGTTTGACGGTGTTTGGTAATGCAGCTCATGGTGAATATAAGATGAGAGGGTGAAAGTCTCAGTCTTATGCAAAGTAAAAAGCAGAATGTCTGAGTATAAAGAAGAAGAAAGGAGGTCATAATGCAGAATGACAGTATAAGCCAGTGACAGAAGAAAGGACAAACAAAACCTGCTAGTTACACAATACAGCTGGAGGTTATTTACCCATCGCTCACACAAACACCAGCACCGGTTACTATTTACCATGACCCTAAAAGGACACGTGTCAAAAGTCAAGTCAGTTTATTCAGGTGTTTACACCAATAACACTCAAATGATGCCCTGATGTGCCAGTTAGTGGGATATTTTAGTTTTCTGATGATTGTGCAATTCTTTATTATGTTATATAATATGTTTACTCTTATTGCATGCAGTCTAATGTGTAACAAGACATTTGTATTTTTGACGAATCTGCTCTTTCATATTATTGACTGTTCTTTCAAAATATAAGCTTGTTTTTGCAACAGAATAAAACATTTAAAAAAAAAAAAATCAGGTAATTGTGATTATTTTTATCTCAGAAGTCAGAAAAAAAACTCAATTGCAAAAACAAGAATTGCATATATAAACTACGAATTTAGACAAACTCAGAATTTAGAAACTCAGAATTTAGAAACTCAGAATTGAGATATAAACTCAGAATTACGAGACAAACTCAGAATTGCAGATATAAACTCAGAATTAAGATAAAAAAAAATCTGAATTTAGACAAACTTAGAATAGATTGTTTGCAATCACGTGATTCTGAGGACGTGCGAAATGCAGCTGGAGGGCAGGAAGTGATTTTTCTCTATAGGAATCAATAGCAGAATCTCAAAACGACTATGTTTTCAGTTGTTTATGGAAATCGGTCAAATCGAGAAGTTTTATTTCATATCGTGTATGAACATCTGCTGTTGCATAAGGAGGAAAAGGCAAGAAATTGACTGTCAAAAACCCTGTACAGCAGTAGTTTCAGGAGTGACATATCCTGCATCCTTCATATAAATGTGGGAATCACTTTCGAAAGAGTTTGTTTGCTATCAGGCTTAGTTGCGTAGCTTATTTCCACCGCCTCGATGACAGGCAACTGAGGCAGCTATTTCAATTTAGTTGAAAAATCAGTCCTCTTCATAACACAAGGATCACATCCAACATATGTTGTGATTTTCTGTTTATATACGTTTCTCTTGTACAGTACAGACATTCCTCCATCTCATCCGTTCTGCTTTTTTTCAGTCACTCCTGAAAGTTCGCTGCATGTGCAGGGTTTTGTGGCTATTGGACCTGTTAGCAGCACGTAAAGCGAAACGTTTATTCAAATTCCGAACTGATTATAGAAAGCCAGCAAATAACGCTTCCATACAGTCACTAAAAAGCTGTCACTCACTTCAATTTATTGCAATCTCACAATGTTCCGTTATAATCAGTGACGCTCTCGAAACTACAAATATAATATCTTACATTGTGTCTACGTGTGGCGTTTAGCATTAGGTGAATTCTCAGTCTCACCCTGTGTATATTTATATATTTCTTTATTAATATCTTAACATATTATTATATCTTTTCTTAACCATTTGCACACACAAGCATTATCCGACTCTCCTCCTGACCACAGACAGAGGTTTACAAGCCACTTTTTCCTGCGCTTTTCAGTCAATTCTTGCCTTTCCACCCTTATGAACAGCACATTTTCATACGTGATAAAAGATATTTTGTGGTTTCTCGGTTTGACCGATTTGAGCATCCATAAACAACACAAAACATAGGCATTTTTGAGTTTCTGCTAGTGATTCCTATGGAGAAATATCACTTCCTGCCCTCCAGCTGCATTTCGCGCCACAGCAATGACGTCGCGTGCAAACAACCTATTGAGATATAAACTCAGAATTGCAGATATAAACTCAGAATTACGACAAACTCAGAATTGAGATATAAACTCAGAACTGTATGATATAAACTCTGAATTGTGAGAAAAAAGAAATTACCTTTTTTTCCTGGTGGAAATGGGAGTTCCATACTAAACACACAATGCTGTTTGAAGATAAAGATGTCAAAGGTAAAATGGAGTTTGAACAAGTAAGAAATCCTGCTGGTGAGTATTTCATTTGGCCAAAATGAGCTCAAATAAATTGGCATGTCAGAACAAGGCTGGCATTTATGGATAAAAGGACTAATTAGCAGAGAAGAGACAATAAATCTGAGCTAGTTTAATCAGCTGCTGGTTCAGGAAAAGAGTTTGACAAGCTCCATCCATTAAACCTACTCATCCTATATTGTGACGTCCCTCACTTGAAAATGAAAAGATTTTAGACAATTAGAAGATAGAAAGAGACCTCATTTACAGTGTCCTCTCTGATACAAGCTTGAAAGATTTTCAAGACATTCTGCCTCACAAGATGACAATGATGAATCTATAAATGCCCGTTCACACAATAGACAGTGATCAAATCACATCGCCAAGCACAACTAAGCATCTGCAGAACAACTGAAGATACTTAAACACATTTTCTTTGAAAGACATGCAGATGAATCAGGAACATGCATTTGAAACTAACAAAAATGTGTTTTTAAGAACATTTTTGCTGACTTTCCATTAAACTTATAAACAGGTAGTTTCTAAATGTTCCAAATATCCATTCTTTTAAATGTTAAAAATGGAACATTTAATTTCATAATATTCCAAATATTTTCTAAACCGTTTTTCTAACTTTCCCAAGAAGTGTGAAAATATTTACGAGTGTACATGCAAACATACAGGTTTTTAAATGTTAAATAATAATAATAATAATAATAATAATAATAATAGTTATGCAAACACTAAGGGGAATTTTTCGAAATGTTTTCCTAACAATTTTCTAACATTACTATTAAGTCATGAAAATTTTATTCTTCAATGTTCCTGAATTTTGTTTTTTTTTTTAGTGCAAATGTTAAGGGAACATTCCATTTTATACTGTCTAAAATGTTTGCCAAAGTTCCCATGAAGTTATGAAAACTTCATTTCTGAATGTTCTCTAAACATTTATTTTTTTATGCAAACGTCAAGGGAGCATTCCTTTTGATAATTTTATTATATAACGTTACTTTTGATGGTCTCTGAACATTCCGAAACAAGTAGCAACATTTAAAAATGTCAGATGTGCGTCCAACTGAAACATTTCAGAAACAAAACATTCCATGAACGACGTACAAGTACCATTTTGAGAACATTATTAAAGCTGAACGAAAGTTCTATTAACGTTACTGGAAGAACATTTTTCATAACTTTAAAAGAACCTTTCCAGAATAATCTGAGTATGTTCCTTGTTAACTAGGTTTGGAAAGCAAACAGTACTTTAAATTCATGTTGATCTTCTTTAAAGGGCAGTCAGTGATTTGAGATGACGTGAGTGACAGTGACTCTTTCCGACGCATCAAAATTGAGTTTAATTTTATGGAAATGAGCAATAGTGCAATGCAGTGATTATAAATGAGAGTTGAGAAGAAACACCTACTAACTACCAAAAGCACAGCAACTGACCTAAATCAGTGTGTGTGTGTGAAAACACCTGAACAACAAGCCTTTATCAAACCAACATACACCTTGATTATACACTTATTCCTTGTCACACATTCAGCATATTGATCTTCAATTGTGAAGTGATTGAGAAACTGCTTGATTATCAGCTGAATGGAGTTATTGAGCTGTACTGTCCTCATGAGATGTACATGTCAAGCGTGCCATTTACAGGTGACGCTAGATAGCATTTAACCTTGCTCTAACCCCAGAGCTATCGGGTTTTGTTGATAGTCTAGTCAGTGTTATTGAGCGCTTCTGTTTTCTGATTGACGGAAATGTCTGGAGGTATAAATGATCTGCATGTAAATGCAGTGCACTGAGTGGAGGAAAATGGTTTGACATTACAATTCAATACAATTAAAAAAAAAAAAAAAATTCACTTTTTCACTCAGAAATTGCTAGTAGATTTCACAAATAATTACAAAGAAAATATTTTTATTTTTAAAAGATGTACATGTAAATCAATCACTGTTGTCATACGAATCGTGCTTTTTTGTTGTTTTTGTTTAATTTTAGCTTGGCATTACACTGGATGAATAATAACAACAACTTATAATTCTACATTTTTAATATATTTTTATATTTGTGTGTTTGTGTGTACTGTATATATACACTACTGCTCAAAAGTCTCAGAAAGATTTTTAATGTATTTTAAATGTTTCTAATGCCCATTGCCGCTGTTTATTTGATCAAAAATACAGAAAATATTATTTGATGTAAAACAACATTCCTCTATTTTAATATACATTACAAATCAAATTTATTTCTGTGATCAAAGCTGAATTTTCAGCATCATTACTCCAGTCTTAAGTGTCACATGATTCTTCAGAAATCATTCTAATATCTGATTTATTATCAATGTTGTAAAGTTGTGTTGCTTAATATTTTTTTGGAACCTGTGATATTTTTTTTCAGGATTATTTGATGAATAAAAAGTTAAAATGACTAAAACAGAAATATTTTCTAACAATATACACTACTGTTCAAAAGTTTGGGGGCAGTA
Source organism: Labeo catla (assembly GCA_012976165.1). Classification (NCBI taxonomy): domain Eukaryota; kingdom Metazoa; phylum Chordata; class Actinopteri; order Cypriniformes; family Cyprinidae; genus Labeo; species Labeo catla. Next base: position 49,385 of record VONZ01000831.1, on the reverse strand, counting down.
CATTTCTTTTTTTGACAGAAATGTATACTTTTAATCACCAAGGATGTGTTAAATTAATAAAAAAGGGATTTACATTGTTAGAAAAGATTTATGTTTATGAATAAATGCTGTTCTTTTTAACTTGGTATTCAAAGAATCATGAAAAAATATTTGTCAGCACAACTGTTTCCAACATTGATCATTCTAATAATAAATCAGTATATTATTCTGATTTCTAAAGGATCATGTGACACTTAAGACTGGAGTAACAGCTGATGAAAATTCAGCTTTGCATCACAGGAATAAATTATATTTTAAAGTATATTAAAATAAAAACCATTATTTTATATTGTAATAACATTTTGCAGTATTATTGTTTTTTTTTCTGTATTTTTGGTTAAATAAATGCAGCCTTTATGAGCATGAGAGACTTCTTTAAAAAACATTACAAGTCTTACTGATCCCAAACATTTGAGCAGTAGTGTATATATAAATTATATTTTGGAGATCTTCTCTATTTATCATTAATATTGTTGTTTTGTTTATTTGTTTTTCTCCTTTACTTTAAAGTGTTTTTTTATGTGATAATGGCAAATGTACTTTATCATTATTGTATGGTTGAAGATTGATCAAGTGCATGCACTTTTTTAATCTAGATTTGAGATTAAAAATGTGTAAGTGGAAGCATTTTAGGTGCTGTAATTAGTCTTTCCACCTTAATTTAATTTTTAAATGGCCCCGCAGAGTGATAAATGAGTGTTGAGCTCCTCACCAGTTGGGTTCGCAGGTGGTGCCGATCTTGCTGACGGTGTAGCTGCTCCAGCCCAGGACAGGAGGAATGGTCCAGATGAAGGAGAAGGTCCAGACAAACAGCAGACCCAGAGCCGCGTGTTTGCCCCGCAGACGGATGTTCCCCAGCGGTCGACAGATGACGAAAAAACGCTCGAACGCCAGGACGGCCAGAGACCACAGAGCCACGATACCTGCAGAATCAGACAGAACCATTAACAGCAGAACACAGAAAATCTCTCCATAACACCAGAGAAAAGCTGCGTCCCTCAGAAACTTCATGAAACATTCACTGCATGAGTTACGGGTCATTTCGGATGCATTTTAACTAACATTTCGAACTAACTGAAAACCAGGTGGTGATTTTTCAGACAGGTTTGCAGTTTCATAAATCTATGAAGTTTGCAACATCAACACTGTTACTGAACTGAATCAACGTTGGACTAAACTGAGCTGAATAATGACTCTGTTGTCTTCTGTAGAGTTGCTTTTTAGCTGAATCAAACTTATTTCACAATTGATTAATTTTGCAACATAAACAGCTATTTAACTGAACTGCATTTACATAGAACTGAATTGAGCTGAGTAATGACTCCGTTGTGTTCTGCAGAGCTGCTTTTTAGCTGAATCAAATTCATTTCATAATTGTTTTGCAAATTTTTTGCAGTTTTATTTTCCTGTTTATTAGGACGAAGCTGCTTTGAAACAATCTGTATTGTATAAAGCACTATAGAAATAAATGTCCATTTCTAAAAAAAGACATGCAACTCTTAAAACAAACCGAACAAGTGCATTAAAAATTAAACTGGTAACGTAACTACATTCACCTCGTCTCGTTATGATTCTGCTGCCAGTCTAAGCTGATCAGAGAACTGCTTTTTTATTTATAATCATTTCTGTTGGGTCATTTAATTTAATAGATTTTATATTAAGTCTGCAATAAATTACCCTGACTAAGTTCTCTAAAGATTTGAGACTAAACTCCTGTGCTACTCTTGACAGATCATTAAATTTGCATTTATTGCCAAAAAAAATAATAATAATAAAATAAAATAGTGATGTTTCTATCATAAAATCCAGCTTCAATGATTGCGCTTCTTATGAGCAGATGTTACAT
>VONZ01000831.1:0-45000 GCA_012976165.1 Labeo catla | reverse complement strand
TTGTATTTATTATTATTATTATTATTATTATTATTATTATTATATTTTTATTTTTTATTTTATTTTATTATTTTTTTTTTTTTTGCAGTTTATTAATTAAACATTGACTACATATTTACATTAAATAGTTATCTTTTGGCCACAAACTTTGAGATTTCATCTTCAAATTTAATTTAATTTTTTATTTTATTTTAATTTCATTTCATTTTTTAATTACTTTATTTTACTAGTATTTTTTTTAACATTTTTCTTTTTTTCTTTTTTATTAATTATTTTATTTATTTATTTATTTTATTGTATTTATTATTATTATTATTATTATTTTATTTATTTTTATTTATTTTATTTTTTTTTTTTTTTGCAGTTTATTAATTACACATATTTACTACATATTTACGTTAAATACGTTATCTTTTGTCCACAAACTTTGAGATTTTATCCTCAAATTTATTATTTATTTTTTTTTTTTTTAACTGGGATTTTGAAACACAAACTGGAGTAATGACATGTAGGATGTTTGAAGCATGTGATCAAGGTGAAAGTGTTTACAATCAGATTAAGAAAATTCAATATTAAAATAAATCACTGAACCCCAAAAGAAACATGGTGAACATGAGGTCCAATGCAAACTTTTGACCTACCAAAAAAGGTGACTGCAAATCCCTCCAAAACACAAGCCCATCTCCCCAAGAAGAAATACCCGTGGTAGTTGGTCACAAAACTTATCATTCCTCCGGTCAGCGACACGAGAAAGTCCGCCAGAGACAGATTGACGATGATGTAATTGAGCGGCTGCCGGAGCTGTTTGAACCTGAAGGTGACCAGCATCACTATGAAGTTCTCGCAGAGAGACACCGCGGTCACTATGAACATCAGCGCCGCCAGCACTTTATAGTTCCAGGGCGCGATGGATGTGAGCGGTCCCGAGAACGGATCCTCGGTGTGAGACACGCCGTTCACCGCCACCTCAAACGACTCCATCGCTTCAAACGAGTCAAGTGAATCAAATCGAGCAGCGGAGCGCGGCTACATCTGGAGAAAGTCCGCGTGCATCGTAAATCCAGAGTGTTTAGTGATTATTTCTGTGTTCTGTGTCCCTACATCAGCATCATAATCCACCCGGCGAGTCCTGCGGACTTGTTGAGCGCGCTTGGTGGTCCAGAATCTGGAAGTGTTCTGTTGACTTTCTCCTGCTGGATGGGGTTTATATAGGCTATCATCACAGGTCAGGTCAGCCACGTAACTGCGCCTTCACCATCATCACTTGTGTGCAGAACTCCAGTCAGCGCGCTCCCGCCTCGAGGAAACACTCGTTCCGCGCTCTCGTTCAGAAAACACATTCATAACTTCATCCATTCGGCTTTTCGCGGAAGCGTCGAGTGCGCAATTCTGGTGAACAGTCGATGCGCGCAGTCCCGCTAACTCCCCTCATTGAGCGCGCAAACGGTGACTTTGCATCAGAAATGGGACTGCTAAACGAATGCGCATTTCGTCGATACTGCGCCGATTGTCTTTCTCAGTCCTTCTTTGCGGAGAGGATCGATGCCGGAGACCCTGGAGAGCCGCTCTGATTCATCACACACTCCAGCTGCACCACTGGACGCGAGCGCACTGCATTAGTGCAGGTCAATACAGTGCAACCCACTGCACAGAAACGCTGATCGCAATCAAACAACAAGCGCTAATTGAATCACGCATTATAATGCGACTTTGTTGAAACAATGGATTCTACTGTTTAATTATGCAATGTACTTCTTTCGAACATGCAAAGTAAGTTTTAAACAGAAATTGACCCAGAAAGCCAGTCCTAATGCTGGCTGTGTTGTAGACTTCGACATACTTTGCACTCCATTGAATACTTCTATTCTTCTCAGAAGTTTTTTTTTTAGGGCCAAAGGTAAGGTCTGTTATCATACACATACATACATACATACATATATATATATATATATATATATATATATATAGCTATAACAACATAACAGACCTTATTTGGTTCTATACAAGAAGAATAGAAGTCAATTCAATAAGCCATGTCTTAGACTATGTATATATATATATATATATATATATATATATATATATATATATATATATATATATATATATATTTTTATATATTATATATTATATATATACATACATATATATATATATATATATGTATATATATATATATATATATATATATATATATATATATATATCTCAATATTATAAAAATTGCATTTGAAAAGCGTATAGAAAAGACTATATCTTAAGCATTTTAACATTATTGCAATTAATTTGTGAAGCATTATTATTGATAATATGTTAAAAAATATATATTTTTGGATATTGTTTGAGAATAAAATCTCAAAGTTCTTGGCCAAAAGATATTGCATTTAATGTAAATATGTAAAAAATGCAAAAAAAAAATATATATATATATATATATATATATATATATATATATATATGTATGTATGTATGTATGTATGATAAAAAATAGATAAATAAATAAAAATTATTTAAAGCAAAAACTAAATCAATATCAATAAAATAGTAACTAAATGATCCATATATTTTAACTGAAATGTATTTATTGGCCAAAAAGATTTGATCGTTAGTCAGTGTCTAAAAATATTTTACTGTACATGTTATCAGTGTACGTGTACAGACAGACAGACAGATAGATATTACAGTTTTGTATTCATGGTATAACTATTCCTTATTTTAGTACTAACTCTAACCCAACAAACAATAAAGGGAAATTTCAACTTGACAGAAATAAAAAAAAAATAAAAAGTATTTTTTATATTTTATTTGAGTTAATATATATATATATATATATATATATATTTATTTATTTATTTATTTATATTTTTATTTTTTTTGGTGTCACTTGGTCTACTTAAGTACAAACTACTAAAATTAAAATGAATTCATTCAAACTATAAATAAAAACAATAAATACTCAGTGAATAACACTGTAATATTTAAAAACAGACATGTGTAATCACTGATTGATCATCCTCATCATCATCATCATCATCATCCTCTCCCACCCAAATTTTCTCATAGCAAAGTACAATAATGCTGAAAAACTTATCTCAGATCAGCATCAAGAGCTTCTCCTATGTTGATTCAAACAGACAGGCTTCATAAATTTACCAATAAGTCGTTTGGACCGCAGAAGCGGAGGACGTACAAAGGACTCAGAGCTGCAAAAGATGACCCTGGTTCTGCCGGAGGAGCGGCGGCGGCCCGCTTTGATCCGACAGCCATCAGAGATGAAGATTTATTACCTGTGACGGACCTGCGGCTCGTTCGCAGGTGTTCGGTGTCGAGCCTTTAGAAGTTTAGTGTAAGTTATGTACAGAGGACAAATGAGAGAAACGGAGCCATCAAGTTTATATTACAGAGTCCTTTAAAACTTAGCGGACAGTCCTTCAAGATTTCATCCTCAAATTAAAACTGTTTGTATTTCAAGCCAATATGAGACGGAAAAACCCTTGTGCATCACTTTCAGTCTCTTCATTTCAACAGCCACAAATGTTAAATATCATCTGACTCCGGGTCAGAATGAGGAACTGGCTGTGAGGTTCTTCTAATTACATGGACCATTTTTATTTTATTGCAACTAGCATGCAATAAAGTGTCTGAAAACATGTTCTGTAATAAGTCCTCTTTTTAAACGATGCTACAGAGTAGCTCTCTTTCCACATTTTCTCAGAGTGCACGTGTGTGTCATGAAGCGTGACCCTGTGCGATTGGTTTTTACAGGCCTTTCAGAAAATGCTCACGATCAGAAGGGAATTTGCAGGAGTTACTGAGAAATGTGGGAAAAATTCTGAGAAGCAGAAGAGTTATTTCACAAACGTGAGGCGTTTTTCAGCAGCAGCAGGGAAAAGGACAGAGGAGACGTTTAACAGCATTGTCTCTCAAAGTGTCTGATCTGAACAGGGTGAAAAGGTCAGGTGTCGGTGTTCAGGAAATATTTGATGTGAATCTTTCTCAGCTACATGCACCGTCAGACGGAAATAATTCTGCTAATAAACATTTCTTCTCACATTTCTGTTGTTTTAGCTATTGATATACTAGTTTTACTTCAGATTTTGAATTAGATTTTTAGATTTTCTGTTTTCACTTTAGATAAAGTTTAAAAGGGTCAGTTTAGTTAAAATTGAAATAAGTTTAAAGGGGTCATTGGATGCCCATTTTCCACAAGTTGATATGATTCTTTAGGGTCTTAATAAAAAGTCTATAATACACTTTGGTTAAAAATTCTCAATGGCTGTGTAAAACAACACCCTTTTTACCTTTTTAAAATTCAAAAATCATCTCATTCTGATGGATTGTTCCTTTAAATGCAAATGAGCTCTGCTCGCCCCGCCCTTCTCTTCTCTCTGCGGAGTGACGAGCCTGTTTACTTTAGCCGCATTTAGCCGCTAAACTTGCTAACTAGCACATTATTAGGAAAGACGATCACAAAGATTCATAAAAACCCCTTATACTCACTTCTGCTGTAAGTGAAGCTGGATCACGGATGATTCGCGTGAACATAGACGGATATATGTAGATCGGGAGGTGCATTCCCTTCACAAACAAACGTAATCCACTGCATCTTCAGCGGCTCAGATGTCGGGAGTAAATGACGACCACTATGTTCATTATTACATCCAGCAACACAACACCTCAATCGCTCAATCTGAGATATTCTGGTCTAACTTACATCCCTGCTCCGGCATCAAAACATGGAGGTCGGACTGTTACAGCTGATCTGAGGTAAGACGCTCATGTCAATCAACTATTGTGGGAGTGGCCTCTGTGGGTGTGACACAACAACGACAGGCATCTGAGAACAGCTCGATTTGAAAAAGGGGATATTACTTTTACAGATGAATTAAAAACCACTGCATGGATTTTTATCATTATAGTGTAGATTTGTACATACACTGACAACACACATTAATGTTCAAACAACATGAAAAAGTGAACTTAGCATCCGATGACCCCTTTAAATATTTTTTTATGTTTGTTTTTTTTCAGTTAACATTATTTCAAGCAACAAATATGAGGGTGGGCAAGTTAGTTTTATTAAAAATGGCCGATAAAAAGATCCAAAACAACTGAAGCACGAACCACATGTTTTGATATTAACCCTTGTGAAAAAAGTACACTTAAGCATAGATTTAAGAGTATTTATTATGGAAAATATACACTTTAAAAGAAAACACTTCAGTGCAAAATGAATGTAATGTTTTCAGACACTTTTAATTTAATTAAAATGCATTATAGTTTAAATTTATATTAAATGCAGTTATTTTTTCCTATTTAAGCAGAACTTAATTACAAAAACAATATGCTTTAAAAATATACTTAAGTTTGAAATGAATGTTTTCAGGCACTTTACTGCATGTTAGTTGCAGTTAAATTAAAATGTTTACTGTTTAAATTCAGATTAGCTGCAGTTATTTGAATTTAAGAGCATTATTTATTTGAAGTCTTAAGCATATCTTTATATGCCATTTCATAATTACTTCAATTGTCTTTGAAATATGGTCAACATCCCTAGTAAAAAGTAATAGATAAAAATTGCACTTACTTATAGTTCAAGTCTATCAAATTACTGACATATCGCTCGAGACTTACTGATATAAAATGTGCACAATGCACATTTCTTAATATTAAGCATAAAATATGTTTTAATGTCACTATTGATGATGATTGCATGCTCTTTTAATAATATCAGTTTTTAAAAGCAAAATACTTAAAGTGTACCTAAAGTATACTTGCAATAATTCCACTTTAACACAATTAAATGTACTTTAGTATATCTTTAGTTGGACTTGAGCACAATTAAATTGCATTAAGTACAAAATTAGTTGTTCCAATTTAGCAGACTTTAAATATACCAGTTTAATATACTAAAAGTGCAACTGCAGGGTATTTTTTTTTTTTTATTAAGTACATATGTAAACATTTGTTGTATACCTAGCATGAAATAAATGTATTTTAAATACATTTTAGTATATTTATATTTCACTAGGGATGTTCTGCTGACTTTAGTGACAAGCATTTATGATTAAATAAAATATACTTGAATGTCCTTTCTATTAAAACTTGCATTTCATATATTTGCAATTAAGTTGCAATTTCGCATATTTAAAATTATTTCATTTTCATTTATCATTTATCATTTTCAGTTTCACATTATTAAGTGATTTTTTTTTTTTTTACATGTGTTAAGCATTTTCATGAAGGTGTTTCTTTAAGTCACTAAAGTGTCCTTTTATTATAATATTATATTACCTGCATGTTTTTAAATATTCTTTTTAGATTTGAAGTACACTGCAAATGTATTTTTAGAATGACTAGCATGACTTTTTTCAGGAGGAAAGGCTTCATCGTGTGGATTATCATAGAGACGTCATTGAGTCGACAGACCTGTAGATAACTGATGATTGGTCTCATTGATCGATCAATGATGGCCGATGACTGATCTTACATTTCCGTATCAGACAGGCCTAAAAACAAGTCATGTGGAGAAGATGAAAAAAATACGTTTGGTCAGACACTTGAGCATGAATGGACAAACCTGTCATGAACTATAGTGAAAGCAATTGTTGTTGTCTACTATATTTTACTCACCACTGGTGAAACATGTTTTGGAAAATCATAAAATTAAATGTTCAATCAGGCCTTCATGTTACACATTTCTGCGGACACGATATAAAGCCAATACGACACAGAGCCATTTCTGGTTTCTAGCCAGCGTTTGCTAAAGGTTAATCTCTCATGACAATGGCTTTTGAGGAAGGAGAAGGTAAAGCAGCTGAGGACTGTTTCATCACATAAAGGTTAGAACGCTTTAATAGGGACATTTGCATGTAATCAGCATGTCGGGAGATTCAAATAGGTATGAGAATAACTAACGTGAAGACATTAGCATGAATATGAGCAGTTTTTGTTTCACACATGTGATAACTTCCTTTCAAATGTCATAGCTGTGACAAATTATTATTACTGAACCCGAAATAATCTAATTCCTTCCAGGGGAAAAAGTATTCATTTTATAAAAGAGCAATGATTTACAGACGGAGGAGATGAAATTTTACATGCCATATGAAGTCTCTCTTTTATTCTTGTTTTCAAAGCCTTTATTAGCTTCGACATTTACTCACCCTCATGTCCTTCCAAACCCACAAGTGTTTCATCTTCTGTGCAAAACAAAGAAGAATAAGGAGATTTTACATATATATACAGGGACGATTCTACGATTTTCATTTTCAATGAGGGTATTATAATATATATATATATATATATAACGTACTCACCCCCTTGTCATCCAAGATGTTCATGTCTTTCTTTCTTCAGTCGTAAAGAAATTATGTTTTTTGAGGAAAACGTTTCAGCATTTTTCTCCATATAATGGACTGATATGGTGCCCCGATTTTGAACTTCCAAAACGTAGTTTAAATGCAGCTTCAAACGATCACAAATGTGGTTGTAAACGATCCCAGCCAAGGAAGAAGGGTCTTATCTAGAGTAATGATCAGCTATTTTAATAAAAAAAAGAATAAAATTTAGATACTTTTTAATGTCAAATGCTCGTCTTGTCTTACTCCCCCTGAACTCTGTTTTTGTTCTGGTTCATGTCAGTTAGTGTATGTGGAAAAACTCCCATCTCATGTTCTCCCTCAACTTCAAAATCGTCCTATATCACTGTTTTACCTTTTTTGTTAAGGGTGTTTGATCTTCTTTGCATGTTCACTTTGTAAACACTGTGTCTGTTCTTCTGCAGTGATGTAGGATGATTTTGAAATGATTTTTGAAGTTGAGGGTGAAAATACGATTGGAGTTTTTTGACATACACTAACTGTCTTGAACCAGAATACACAGAGTTCAGGGGGAGAAAGACAAGACGAGCGTTTGAGATTAAAAAGTATTTAAATTGTATTTTTTAATGAAAATAACCGATCGTTTCACTAAATAAGACCCTTCTTCCTCGACTGGGATTGTTTACAACCACATTTGGGATCATTTGAAGCTGCATTTAAACTAAATTTTGGAAATTCAAAATCAGGGCACCATATCAGTCCATTATATGGAGAAAAATCCTGAAATGTTTCCTCAAAAAACAATTTCTTTACGACTGAAGAAAGAAAGACATGAACATCTTGGATGACAAGGGGGAATCTTTGTTTTGGAAGTGGTCTTCTCCTTTAAGTATGCAAACCTTATTGCACATGCACTGGAATATGCATTAATTTGGACATAAAATTTTCAAATAAAAAGAGAAACATGATCATTTTATAAAGTCAGCTGTGGTGTGACGAAAAGGTGAACACAGCGAAAACTACAGTAGATGGGGAACCGACTGCTCCGTTTATGACAAAGAACCGCACAGATGCAGATATTATAACTATTGATAAACACACACCTTGTCCTCACCTTGTTTCTCACTCGGTGTCACCGCGGTCTGCGGACTGAAAAAGAAGAACGCGCTGAAAGACGGGAGGAGCCGATCAAGGTTTGCCGCAACTTTCTTATGAAATTTAAAGGGGACTGAGGTGATCACAAATTGGTGTACAGTTTATGGAGCTAATCACAAAAATTTAGGGGGACTGAGCAGTTATTTTAGTGGGGCTATAGCCCCTCCTAAAAACGGCCTCGCAATGCCCATGTATATGTATATACAGAGAGAGAGAGAGAGAGAGAGAGAGAGAGAGCTTAAATTGTCAGATTCTTTTTTTTTTTTCCAGTTAAAAATTGGTTTAAATGCATTAAAAAGATGTCATATATATGAAGTACCTCTCCTATATATGGACACACTTGAACTTTTCAAAAAAAGATTAGTTACTTTTGATTTTACTGTTATTCAAAGTGTCAAAATATCATGTGGTGCAACCATAACTATTGTTTTAGAAACATCTTTGAAATTATCCTAAAAATAATTATTCTGATTAATTTTCTGCATTATTTGTCATGATTTCCAAAGTGTTTTGTACTCCTATATAAAACTGCAAAGCATTTGTATTTATATTTCCATCATAATATACAAACTTTGTCAGATGATTTCCATTTTATAAAATATCATGTGGTGCGACCATCAGGAAACTACCATTTCGGGACTTTTATGTGGAAATCCATTCAAAGACAGGACTTTGCATCATATAGCAATTTGCCAGTGATCCATGGAAGCATCAAGCAGGTTTGTAATGCTCTTTCAAATTTGGAAAAAAAAACCTTTTTAACGGCTGGTATGTAGTTAGCACATTTGGATATCATGTGGTATTACCTCAAAAAAAAAAAAAAACAATGAATATTAGGTTATTTCTACAAGTATTTATTTTTATTAGAAATTTCATAGTGACTTTTGTTGGAAGCTGCAGTCAAACACAAACTCCAGATGTCATTTTCTACTGTAAGAAAGATGTTCATACTGTGATCTCAGAATCTGAGCCAGCGACCTCCCGCTACTCTAAACTGACCCTTTGCACCGACCCCCTCCTCCCCCCCAGTTACTGTTTCTATGTTCGAAAAACTTTCATGCCACACATCACGCAGTGAAAAATACATCACGGAGCAAAGAGGACACTGACAACACGTCAACATACAAGACAGAGCTGGTAACTTTTGGTATGAAAAAGTCTGCATGTTCACATTTGGACATTTTTAAAGAAATTCAAACAATAAATTTCTTTAATGTGTCCTGACAGATCACTGTAGCGTCTCAGTTCAAGCGGTACATGAACCGATCATCTCTACATCTTTACTAGTTATAGCACCAAATACACATGAACGAACATCAGTAGGTATCGTGTTTCTTCCGTGAAACAATGTCAATACACCATTTTTCAAGTTCAAGTCCACCGACTTTAATCTATTCTCCTGTCTGGTGTGTTTGTTAGACAAAACGTATATTTGGCGTTATGACTGGTCAGATCGCCTGTTAAATCAAACTTCCGTCAAAGGGTCAACTGAGCAGCCAAGATTGGGCAAAGTTTAGAAATAACTGGGGCTAAAGAAATGCCTGCACTTTTCACACGTCTCTTTAAATAGATTTTTAATTATAGAAGGTTTTTGTGTCATTTGGTGCGACCACTCATGCGGTGCGACCAATAATAGAAATAACTCTATTTAAAAAAAAATTCTGTGGTTGAAATATGAATCGCTGCTACAGCATGCTTTAGTGAATGGTATTTTTAAAGCATTTTTTATAAGTTTTATGCAGTTTACAGGAAAAAGTCTGCTAACTACATTTACGACGACAGCTCTAAAATTATAAAAAACAAAAATATGACATCATTATTTACAAGAACTGAAAAGAAATGCAAATACTTTGTTTCTAAACACTTTACTAAGAAAAAAAAAAAAGTTAAGCATGTTAAGGAAATGAATTAATTTTAATATAAATGACGGTCGCACCACATGACATTTTTTAAGGCTACGGCCAATTCATCAAGATGAAAACACACTATAATTAATAACGTAATTTTAAATTTTAATATGACTTTGTGTACACAACATTCTTAATGTTTGAACAGTTACAACCAATATTATTATTATTTTTTTATTATTATTTTTTTGAGTGAGGGGATTGTTAATGGGAAACTAAGCAGTATTAGTTGATACAGTATGTCTCTGCTCATGTTACTTATATGAAAAGACCATAATCATAAATATAGCAGCAAAACATGTGCTTCTGCTTCTGATGATAACATTATATATAGGTCTATCTGAAGACCTGCTTTCACACCTTCCCATGATGCTGAGAATCATGAATCCATATCATAACTGACACCTGCTGTCAAACACAGAGAAGAAGCTCGAGCTTCATGTGAAATTCAGTGTGTCAGTGATGTTCTGCAGACATTCGCTCCTTCAAACACCTTATTTCAGCTGAAGTGACTTTCTGACTTGTGTTCGGCTGCGTGCCGATACTCAATAAGAGTCAATCAATGATTAAACAGACCGACGACAAGTTTTATATTTCCTTTCCTCAAGCCGTGTAATAGATGTTATTAAAGCCAGTGACCCATGACAGCGAAATATGAGATCAGGATCCTATAAACTATGATGGGTTTCCTACACGCTTTCCAAATCACAGGAGAATAAATACCACTATGAGCTTTGAAATGCATCAAAGATTTATAAAACTATGCTGATTAAAAATGCATTTGGGTTTATGTTGGGTTGTCACATCAAATTAAAGAGCAAAATCATATTGAGTAATGAAAAAAAACATTCTTATTTTGCGGTGCAAATAACTAAATATTCATAAATCAAAATGCATTTCATTGAGAAGCAAGATAATATATGGTAATTTTGATATTTTAATATTTATTTATTAAAAAATGCACCACAAAATATGGTTATTCATGTTTAAAACAAGAAAAAAAAATTTTGCCAAAGGGGTTATTTTTATTACCCCATAGGCAGATTTTTTTGTTGTTGATTTTCAGGAAACTAGACTAAATTTCTTAAGTCATTTTGGCATCTTGATTCAAGAATCTTTACATATTTGTACTGGAAAATAAGGCAAAAATACTATATAAGATACTTTTTTTTGCAAATGCACTGCAAATGCATTATAAACACAGAAACGCATGTGACGCATCAAACCTCAAGACTTAAGGGGGCGCTAGAGTTTCCTTCACATGTCTTTGTCATTATTCAAGTATCTTAATATAAAAATGTCATCGTCCAGCTAACTTTAATTAACATAGAGAGATTCTAGAAACAAAAACGAAGCATGGAAGACTGTAAAACACATTTTGTTAGCAGTGACTGTCTCATTATGATCTCTTGATTGGGTTCTGCATGAATGTGATGAGAGAAAATTCATTAAAATCCTTAAGATTCTCATCACTATAAAGTTCTCAAATGTTTTTTTTTTTTTACCTTAAGAATAAAGTGACAGGCTTTACTTTTGGGGATTCAAAAGAAAAAGAAATCAGAGGTTATGCTAACTTTAAGAAATTACTTATTTTTAAGAACTTTTTTTTTTTCCCCCCAAGAATTCTTACTAAATCTTGTTTTAAGAATCTTAAGAACATTAAGCTTTTTTGTGAATACAACATATTCCTAATATATATATCCCCTTTTAAGTTAGAAAATTAGAAGTTTTAAGATCATTTTTTGAAACCTTAAGAATCTTAAAAACATTATTTTTGTGAATTTTTGTGAATGCAACAAACTATTTTTGTTACATAACATTTTTCATAGTTAAGTTGTTAGTAGAATTTAAACAATGTTCTTTGAGAATTTGAACACTCTTAAATATATTTGTGAATATTACATATTCTAATTTTTTTCTTAAGTTTGAAAATTAGAAGAAAATTGCAGTTAAGAATTTAATTCCTAATGTTTTCTGAACTGAATCTCATCCTTATCAGAACTCAACCAAATATAAACCTGTTTAAAAACATTCTTTTTTAAGGATTTGGATATTCTTAAATATTTGTGTGAATACTGCAAATTCCTAACCTTTTTCCTAAGTTAGAAAATTAGAAGTTTTAAGAACATATTTTGAGACCGTAACAAGGTAAAAGTAAAAGTATATATATATATATATATATATATATATATATATATTTTTTTTTGGCAAATGTAACAAAGTATTTTTGTTAACATTTTTCTATTTTTTTTTTCATATAATTAGGAAATTTGAATTTTTAAACAGCATTCTTTAAGAATTTAAACATTCTTAAATATGTTTACTACATATTATGCTAATATTTTTAAGAACTTTTTTTTTTCCAAGAATTCTTACTAAATTTTGTCTTAAGAATACAACATATTCCTAACTTTTTTCTTAAGTTAGAAAATTAGAAGAAAGTTTTTTAGAACATCCTTCCGAGAATTTGAATAGAGTTATTCTTAATTTTTTTCTTAAGTTAGAAAATTTGAAAAAGATAGTTAAGAAGGTTTACATTCTTAATGTTTTCTGAACCGATTCTCATCCCTATCACAATCCAACCAAATACAGTATAAACCGGTGCAGAAACTCTTTGCTGATACGATACAGTCGCATATAGGGCAACTATAAGAGTTCAGAAGTAACAATACTCCAGCAAGTGAACTTTCTTAGAAATCTTCACCCTGTGCCTTTTCATAAATCATTCACTGTTGAAGGTTTGACAGGACAAGCTGAAAGACACAGCTGGAATCTGTATTCCGCTCCGAATCTGTGTTGAGCTGAATATTTGATCAGCCAGCGGATATATATATGTTTCTCCAGGAGGATTCATTGCACAGCGTCAATCAGCTGGTGAAATGGGCCGCGCCAGTTATGAAAATGAAAGGCCGTGCGGTTGGAATCATCAATCACAAGTGTCTTTTAGAATGTGACGGCTAAGACGGGACAAAGCGACGCACGCCGGACATGCAGAAGGCCTGGGACCCGAACCCATGATGAAATAACAGATGACAGCCAACACAACAGGAAAGACTCATTTCCATTTCAAAGGACAAAGACTGGTGGAGTGTGATGCGATGCTGCTCTCAGACTTTATGAGGAGAACTTGGGCTTTGTTGTGAAGATCTCCAGAGCGTCTCTTGGTCTGTCATGACGCCTGTGGCCTGTTCGAGCAAGTTCAGCGCTCAATGAACGGCCTGTGATTTAATATCAGATATGAAAAGTTGCTTTTGTCTGTTTCTGAAGAGAATCTCACTTAGTTAATTAAAGTCTGTTGGACTACTGACATTTTTATTTTTAGACACCTGAGTAATGACACAGACATCTGAAGGAAACTCTAGAGTCCTGAGCTTTGATACGTCACAGCACATGCGTTTATGAGTGTTTGTAAACTCAAGCGGGTTGTAGAAGCTTGTTTCTGCCACCCGATTGAAGAAATAAAATCATTAAAAAGGTAATTGCTCACAATTTTCTTTCAGAATTCTGAGTTTGTATCTCACAATTGTTTTTTAAACTGTACATTTGTTTTCACAAGTGCAAGTTTAAATCTCTATTTTGGCTTTTCTTTCTCAGAGTTTATTCAACAATTCTGACTTTTTCTCTTAATTCTGAGTCTTGCAATTCTGTTTTTATGAAAAACGTAATAGCAACTTTATCTCACAATTCTGACCTTTTTCCTTGGAATTGCGAGTTAGAGACTTTGAGCTTACAGAATCAAAATTCAGTGTTTTATTTTATAGCATTTTTTTTATAACTTGCAACTTTCTCACTCTTGCGACTTTTTGTATTTTAGTTATTTTTTTATTAAAAAAAGTTAACTGCAACTTTTTAATCTCAAAATTGTGTTTTTTCTTTTTTCTTAATTCTGAGTTTACATCTTGCAATTCTGTTTTTATACAAAAAAAAAAAGGGTAATTGTAACTTTATTTCACAATTTTGAGTTTTTTCTTTGGAAATGCAAGTTAAAAAGTTGCAATTGCGAATTTAAATCTCACCGTTTTAACTGTTTTTCTCTGAATTCTGAGCTTACAGAATTGCAATTCAGTTTTTTATGGTGTTTTTTTTTTTATAACTTGCAACTTTTTTCTTATTATTGTGACTTTTTCCTCTCAATCATTACATCTCGCAATTATGTTTTGGGGTTAATTGCAACTTTTTAATCTTACAATTCTGACTTTTTTCCTCTTAATTCTGAGTTTACATCTTGCAATTCTGTTTTTATAGAAAAAAAAAAAGAGGTAATTGTAACCATTTCACAATTCTGACTTTTTTACTTGGTTATAAACTTGCCAATGCAGATGTAAATTCTCACAGTTTTTACTGTTTTTCTCTGAATTCTGAGCTTACTGAATTGCAATTCAGTTATTTGATGGTGTTTTTTTTTTTTATAACTTGCAACTTTTCTCTCACTGCTGCAACTTTTTCCTTTTTTTTTTTGTAACTTTATCTCACAATTCAGATTTTTTTTCTTTGAATTCTGAGTTTACATCTTGCAATTCTGTTTCTATGAAAAAGGTAATCATAACTATTTCACAATTCTTACCTTTTTTTTCCTAAGTGTGAGTTATAAACTTGTGAATGCAGATTTAAATCTCACAGTTTTCACTGTTTTTCTCTGAATTCTGAGCGTACAGAATCACAATTCAGTGGTTTTTTATAGCATTTTTTTTTTATAACTTGCAACTTGTTTCCCCTCATTATTGCAATGTTTTACTTTCAATTTTGATTTTACAACTTACAATTGTTTTTATGAAAAAAGTAATTGTAACTTTATTTCACAATTCTGACTTCTTTCCTTGGAATTGCAAATTTAAATTATATCTCACAGTTGTTACTGTTTTTCTATGAATTCTAAATGTACAGAATTGCAATTCAGTCTACAGTTTTTTTTTTGTTTTTTTTTTAAAATAATTTGCACATTTTTTCCTCATTCTCTTTTCCCCAAATGAAAACAGTAAAAACTTGAATTGTAAGTTATAAATTTATGATTTCAAATTTTACATTTTGCAATTTTGACTTTTTGGCAGGTTTAAATCTCACAATTCAGTTTTGTTTTTGTTTTTTTTCAATAAAAAGGTGATTGCAACTTTTATCTCACAATTGTTACTTTTCTTAGAATTTTGAGTTTACATCTTGCTATTCTGTTTTATCTTTATGTAAAAAAAGGTAATCTGACTTATCTCCCAATTCTCACGGTCTCAAATTCAGACTTTTTTCCACAGAATTGCAAATTATAAACTTGAAATTATGAGTTTACATCTCTGTTTTTTTAGACTTTTTCTCTGAATCCTGAGTTTACATCTTGCAATTCAGAGTTTTTGGTTTGTTTGTTTGTTTATAAAAAGATAATTGTGATTTTTTTTATCTCAGAATTATGACACTTTTCTCACAACTGCCAGTTTTTATTTGAAACGGATTAAAAATTTGAATTGTTTGAACATCTCAACCAGTTTAACACAGCAAAACTGACTCATCCAGGGATGTGAGATTGGTGAAACTGTCTTTTGCATGTCCGTTTCGTGCAGAAATGATGATCCAGGACAACACCGACTCGCCCTGCACCTGTAATTCATCCGCAGCAGTTTCACCTGACCGCACTCCTCACTCAAAATAAATTGATCTAGCAGGTAACTTTTCTGAAGAGCTCACTGAGCTTTACTTCAACACCACTTCTGCTGCTGTCTGTCTCTTCACCTGTCAGACCCATTACTGAATGAAATCCAGCCCCGATCCTCAAATACAGTGAGCCATGCAATATATGGGATTCAAGTCTAGTCACATTTCTGTTTACAACAGATCATTTCAAAGGGGCCTTTACAGTAATAAACAGAAAAATAACACTGTTAATGTCATAAAACTCATCAAATATGAATTCAATTGATCTATAAAGCAGCTGTTGCAATTCTGTAGTTTTTATTTTTATTTTTTTAAATTAATTGCAGTTCTCTGACAATTGTAAGCTTATATCTCACTGTTTTGACTTTTTTTTCTTAAAGGAGAAGTTCACTTCCAGAACAACAATTTACAGATAATGTACTCACCCCCTTGTCATCCAAGATGTTCATGTCTTTCTTTCTTCAGTCGCAAAGAAATTATGTTTTTTGAGAAAAACATTTCAGGATTTTTCTCCATATAATGGACTTCATTGGTGCCCTGATTATGAACTTCCAAAATGTAGTTTAAATGCAGCTTCAAAGGCTCTAAACGATCCCAGACGAGGAAGAAGGGTCTTATCTAGCGAAACAATCGCTCATTTTTTTTTTCTCTTTGAAAAATAAAAATTTGTATACTTTTTAAGCACAAAAGCTGGTGTAGCACAGGCTCTGGGATGCGTGTTCACGACGCTACAAATTAGTAATGGGCCATTCTTGAACGATTCGTTCACTTTGAGCGAATCTTTAATGTGACTCGGGACGAACGAGTTGTCTCGGGGAGTGATTCGTTCAGTCGTGCATGCGCAACATCCTATTAGGTTCTGTACTGGAATTAGTTCACCTGTTTCGAGTGGTTCGTTCATCTTATCGGGCGTCACGTGATGAACGAATGACTCAAACCCAAAAACTTGTCAGATAAGAGGTGAGGTGAGCCAATCATAGGCTAAAGACCCAGGTAAACAATGAATGAATCTTTTCTGTTTCTTATAGCATTATAGTTTTGTCTTGTTTGTAGTGTGATCAACGTTTGTGTAAGCAGTAGATGTGTTAGGGAAGTAACACGTAACATTTTAATTATATTTTGCGAAAAGATTCGTTCATTTTGCTGAACGAGACTCAAAGGTCCGAGTCGGTAAAATGATCCGAATTTCCCATCACTACTACGAATCACGTCTAAGTTCATCGTCTGTGTACTCCGGCTCAAAAAGGTAGAGAATGGTGAAAAACTCCATCTTATTTTCTCCTACAACTTCAGAATCGTCCGACATCGCTGTACCCTTTTGTTTGTAAACAGCGTTTGACTTACTTGCACTTTCTTAGTCTTTGTGCGTTCGCTTTGTAAACACTCGACGTGATTCAATAGTACGTAGCATCGTGAATGCGCATCCCTGAGCCTGTGCTCCATAAGCTTTTGTGCTTAAAAAGTATATAAATTTTTATTTTTCGAAAAAAAATGATGAATCAGTACAGAACCTAATAGGATGTTGCGCATGCGCGACTGAACAAATCGCTCCCCGAGACGACTCGTTCTTCCCGAGTCACATTAAAGATTCATTCAAAATGAAAGAATCGTTCAAGAACGACCCATCACTAATTCGTAGCATCCTGGACACCTATCTCAGAGCCTGTGCTGCACCAGCTTTTATGCTTAAAAAGTATTAAAAAAAAAAAATTTTTTTTTTTTTTTTTTTTTTTTGGAAAAAATGAGCGATCGTTTCGCTAGATAAGATCCTTCTTCCTCAGCTGGGATCGTTTAGAGCCTTTGAAGCTGCATTTTAACTACATTTTGGAAGTTCAAAATCGGGTCAATTATATGGAGAAAAATCCTGAAATTTTTCCTTAAACAATTTCTTTACGACTGAGAACAGAAAGACATGAACATCTTGGATGACAAGGGGGTGAGTAAATTATTTGTGAATTGTTGTTCTGGAAGTGGACTTCTTTAAAATTGATCTTATATCTTGCAATTCAATTTTTTTTTTGAGGAATTTAATCTATAAAGCAACTCTAAAGACGACAATATTGTCATTATTCAGTTCAATTTTTTGGTTCAATAACAGTGTTGATGTTGCAACGTTCATCAGTTATGAAACAAACTCAATTTCAGCTCAGTTCATGTTTTGTTCTCATCTGTGCAGTTAAATTTATAGCATTATTAATATTGTTTTTTTTTAAATAATAAATGAATTTTAAATAAAATTTTGATTTGGAAAACTTAAAACATAAACATAAATCTTAAATAATAAATCTTTCAGAATGGGTAACGAAGCAAACTTATATTTTCTCAAATCACGCTGGAGAACGTGATCATTAGCTTTTCGTTTTGGTGCTTGTTATTATAGCCAAACATATTTATTATAGAATGAAATTAGAAAAAACATCATTAAAAACACCTATTCAAAGCTAATAGAAAAACATATGGTGTCTTACGCTCTGTATTAAAATGATGGATGTGTGAACACGGACAGCATTATAGTTCACGAAAACGTGTGCTGTTGAAGAGACAAACATGTTTTTGACAATAGCGTCACAATGAGTCGAACACGGACGTGTCTTTCACGTGTTCTAATGCGACGGCTGTCATGGAAACCTGCCGCCTTCCTCCATTAGTTATGACAGATAATTAGGTTTATGAAAGCCGTGGTGTTCACATGTTCAACAGAGGTTGAACTGAGGCGGATGTGTGAAGTAACCTAGTCAAATAAGTGAAATAGAGCTGATTATCGGCCATCACACAAAGAGAAGCCATGAAAACACTGGAAAACATCTCACAACATCAGATATGAATGGAGACAGAGTCAATACAGACAAACAATCACAACACACAGTCTCAGTCTGCAAATAAATGACACTGAATTGGGCATTATATTCATACCCGTAAACAAGCAAATTAAAAATAAAGTCTACTTTTGAAGTCGAGTCAGATTTTTACACTATGCACAATTTTAAAGAAACTGCAGCTTCATAGAAAATCATGAAGTTCATGTTTAGAAAATCTGGACAACAACCAAGCAGCTGAAATTTGCTATATGGCATTAATCGCGGTACCTGAGTGTCATGTACATTCTTAAAAATAAAGATGTTTCATGATGCCATAGAAGAACCTTTTATGTTAAATTGGTTCCATGAAGAACCTTTAACATCTGAAGAACCGTTTCAAAAAAGTTTCTTTCTGATGCAAGGTGGTTCTTCAGATTATAAAAAGGTAAGATATAAAAGGTAAATGGTTCTTTAAATAACCTTTGACTGAATGGTTCTTTGTGGAGCCAAAAATGGTTGTTCTACGGCATCGCTGTGAAGAACCTTTTAAAGCACCTTTATTTTTAAGAGTGTACCAGCGTTATTTTACCACCATTGAAATACTATTATACACTGTAAAAAACAAAAAAACACAAATTGTTGAGTCAACTTAAAATAATTTGTTACCCTGCAGCCTTAAAATTTAAAGTTCAGTCAACTCAAATAAGTTTAGTCAACTTGAAATGTTAAGTTATATTAAGTTATATAATTATTAGATATTTGAGTTGACTAAACAAACAATTTGGTTTGTTAAATTTAAAGGCTGAGCTTGTTACCCAGCTGCCTTAAAATTTTAAGTTGAATGAACTCAAATATCTAAGTTATCATTTAGTACTTCTTAACATTTCAAATTGACTAAACTTTTTTGAGTTGACTTAACATAAAATTTTAAGGCAGTCGGGTAACAAATAATGTTAATATTTTTAATTTTTTCCTTTTACTTTTATATGTTCTGTTTTCATTTTAGTTAAAGTTTTAGTAATTTTATGTTTTATTTAATTTTAAGCTTTTTATATATATATATATATATATATATATATATAGTTTAATAGTGTCTATATAGGTTTTTTTTCCGTAATTAATTATTTAAAATTTTAGTTATTTTAGTAAATCAAGTTAAACTTAATGAAAATGAGAAATTTTGCCTTGGGAACACATTTAAAGTTATATATATATATATATATATATATATATATATATACACACACACACACACACACACACACACACACACACACACACACACACACAAAAATTAGGATTTCTGTCATAATCATGCAGCCCTATGTCAATGTGAAATTCTTTCCACATTTTACTTAAGCAAATAAATAAATACTTAATCAAAAAATTAATTAATTTTTTAAAAGCGATCTATAAAAAGTGAGACATGAACATGAAAAGTGGATGTTATATGCTTTCTATTGTGAAGCTACTTTGAAGCAACCTGTATTCCAGAAATTACTATATAAATAAAGTTGAATTGACTCGACGTACTAGACAGATATGAATACACAAAAAGAAGATCTTTGTTTTCGCCTCTTTAACCTCTGACCATAATTGTCATATCTACTCAATATTTCTGAGACTTCAGAGTCTAAACTTGATTTTCTTTCTCAGCAAGTTGAAAAAAGTGCAATAAATGTATCACATTGCAACAACTTTGATTTTACACAAAACCTCTGTAACAGCAAATATAGTAATCTTACCTACCAAAACGAGCTCTTTCAAACAAACCGGACAAAAAAAACTCTACTGATTTGTTTCTGCGTTTGTTTGTTTTGAGAATGAAAGTTGATCTCTATGAACTGAACTGACTGAAACTAAAACATTAACTAAAAACACTAAAGAACCAGCATATGAAAATAACATACAGTATATCTGGAGGCTTTAAATACCTTGTGTGCAATAACGGATTTACATTTATTACATCTCTGGTCTTTATATCTACGTCTGATCTATGTCTGGGATGTATTGTAGGAGTTCTGTGGAGTTTCAAAGGTTAAAGATTTTTCCTCTTTTGAAATGCTTAACACGTCAGTGGAGTTTTGCTTTTGTTTGTAAGGCCAAACCTTTACTTATTTAATGCACAGAGACACAAGCAGCTCACAACATAGAAATACAATGATTTCAAGCCGCCCAGCATCTTCACTACTGTAGACTAGAAACCCTGATGACAAAAACATGACTTACCTAAATCAAAAGCAGCAGCTTCTTCTTCTGACCACTGATGTGCATCGTCTTTCTTCAAGTGGTTTTTCTCTATAGACATCTGTACACTGAAAAAGAAGCAGAAAGACACATTTTAAGCAGCATAAACACCACAAACACAGACTGTTCAACCCTGGAGCACAAAACCAGTCTTAAGTATCACGGGTATATTTGTAGCAATAGCCAACAATACACTGTATGGGTCAACATTACAAATTTTTCTTTTATGCCAAAAATCATTAAGATATTAAGTAAAGATCATGTTTCATGAACATATTTTGTAAATTTCCTGCCATAAATATATCAAAACTTAACTTTTGATTGGCAATATGCATTGCTAAGAACTTCATTTGGACAACTTTAAAGGTGATTTTCTCAATATTTTGATTTTTTTGCACCCTCAGATTACAGATTTTCAAATAGTTGTATCTCGAGCAAACGTTTTGTCCTATCTTAACAAACCATACACCAATGGAAAGCTTATTTATTCAGCTTTCAGAAGATGCATATTTTAAATTTCAAAAAAAATTTACCCTTATGATTGGTTTTGTGGTCCAGGGTCACAACCCTGAAAATGTATATTTAGTTTTCTGTAGCAGTACATATTTACCAAAGCACATATTACTCTAATCTTCACCAATACATTCACAAAAATAACAAATAATCATGAAACATTTCAGCTGTTTTATTCACAGACTGAAGCATGAAAGCATAAACTAAAAGATGCCACTGTTTATGGGTGTTTTGTATCAGTCCCTGGGAAACAAAATGTACAAAAGTGCTTCAGGAAAATATCTTGCATCGGATGCCAGTTTCATTTGCTTGAGCTTTGTTGTAGGAAATGAGAAGTTGTGTAATTGCTGAATTCAAAATCTATAGATTAAGAGAACAATATTCTTCTACAAAATACAGGAAGTCATTTAAGTCAAATAGCAGTTAATATCTATAAGAAATGAGAACAAAGTGAGCAAAAAACATCAGAATTTTCTAGACTTCTGGACTTTTGAAAGTTTTGCAAGAGTTTCTTTCTTTATGGAATCAGATTTGTAAATTTAGCATTCCATCACTGTCTCACCAATGGATCCTCTGCAGTGAATGGGTGCCGTCAGAATGAGAGTCCGAACATCTGATAAAAACATCACAGTAATCCACAAGTAATCCACACCACTCCAGTCCATCAGTTAACATCTTGAGAAGACAAAACTGAAACAATCATTAAGACGTTTTGAACTACAGAGTCCATAATCCATAATAACACTTCCTCCAGTGAAAAAGTGGTCTGGTCTGAATCAGGAGAGAAAACTGCACAGATAAAGCACCGTTTACAATTAAGCCAAAACAATTAACTGATGGACTGGAGTGGTGTGGATTACTTGGGAATGTTTTAATCAGCTGTTTTGACTCTCATTCTGACGGCACCCATTCACTGCACAGGATCCATTGGTGGGCAAGTGATGGAATGCTACATCTTGGAGCTACATCAAGAGTTCATTCTCTTAGTTGAGTTTAAAGACAAAAAGTCATGGAGAAGGTGTTCTACCAGTTGTTTAAGGTGGTGTTTCATGTGCTCTTGTTTTCCCGTTCTCTCAGACTAATATGTCTTCATTTTGAGAACAGGCAGAAGATGCAGTATTAATGCGATCTCGCCGCATGGCTTTTCTCCACGATGAGTGAAATTAATTACTCAGGAGATTGCGAGTGACCAGAGGTCCCACCTCCGAACCGGATTTGCACGCGTACCGCCGCTCGCAGCTCGTTGGATCCGTGCCGACCAGTTCATCTCTATCAAGGAGCAAATGAGCCATCGTGTGCGCAGAGAGCCGTTCAAATGGGGATGAATGGGATCTGGCTTTCTGCGGCGAACACACAAGCAGACGTCTGGGGAAAAGCAAAGCCCGCGTTCTCGACGAGAAAATCAATAACCTCGACGCTAATGAGTGTTTAACAGCTAATGTATGTTGAAGCCACTAATTACAAACTGGGACAAGGAAAATTGCTAGCTGATAATAAATCTAAGGGGAATAAGCAGTGGATAAATGGATGCTTGAGAGAGAAATAGTTTGTATAAAGACTGCAAACACAAACACTTTGCGCTAAACAAATATGCTTGGTGTACGATTATTTTTAAAACAAATTTCAGTCAGTAAGTTTTAAAGAAATTTGAAGTTACAAAATTTTTGAAGTAGAAAAACTGAAATCCTATTTTCTAGAAAAATGTAGCCCTATACTGTAATATCATTGTTTACAACTTCCAAAATTCATTTTTACAGTACATCAATAATTAATTACCTGTTTTTATCCGATCTCTAACAGGATGGAAATGAAGAAATACAGAGAAAATTAATAACTTAAAAAAAAAAAAGTTCACCAATTTATATTACAATCTAAAATTTAAGAATGATCAATTTAGCTGTACAAGTCATTTCAACTTAGGCATTAGACTTACTTAAAAATCTAGCTAAATCATATAACTTACATTTAAAATTTGTTAAATGAATTAAAGTTAATATATTTTTTTAATTTTAATTTTTTTTACAGTGGTGGCTGTATTTTGTTTTTTAAAGAAATAGTTAAATTACTATTTGTAAATATTTTTAGAAGACAAGTGTGTCGATTTTTTTTCCCGCCGCCCCGCGATGAAACAAGATTGTGTCAGAAACAGCATTCAGAAAATGCAACAATATATTCCTTAAGCACAAAATGCTACTTTGATTCTTTTTCTAACTAGGCGAAAAGAACAATGACGTACTTACCGTCAGTGTAATTCCCCGCGTCTTTCTCCTTTCTCAAAAATAGGGTGTATCCAATAAATAAATCCCAAGTTTGTCCTCACTGCTGCTAGTAGAGAAATCCGTTTTCTTTCTTTTTCCGCGCTTCCAGAATTAAATCACTGAAGGTGATTCTGAAATTAGTGAGGGAAAACAGTGTTGGGAAAAGTTACTTTTAAAAGTTATGCATTACGATATTGCCTTATTCAATAAAAAAGTAACTAAATACGTTACTTAGTTACTTTTTATATTAAGTAATGTGTTGCATTACTTTTGCGTTACCTTTAAAATCTGGGCAGGGCTTGCTTGTTTGTTTTTATTAATATTAATATTAATATTAAAAGTTCTATTTTTGGCAAATATAAACGACTCAGGATGAAGGAAAGTAAAATTGCACGTCTGTACAGTAAAACACAGAAGAAGAAAGTTTAACACTCTTCAGCAATAAAAAAAGGAATAAAAGTTTATCTTGAGTAATTTTGCTTATTAGTATGGTTGAATTGAATCATCGAAGGTCAGCAGCAAAGACACTAGTTAATAAATCGGGATTAAATACATAAAGGATATTTGTATTATTTAACATTTAACTACTGCAGATTTTGCGTCATATTCTGTGTTGCATTTTATTGTTTTAATTAATTTTGAGGAATACTTAATCTGTTTTTTGCTTGTTTATTTATTCTAGCACTAAAGTAACTCAGACATTTTCTTGTAAAGCTAAAAGTAATCCGTTACTTTACTAGATACTTGAAAAAAGTAATCTGATTACGTAGCTCCCGTTACTTGTAATGCGTTTGACCTGCATTTTTGACTCGTCCATTGCTATTTCAAGAGAGAATCCTGCAGAAATACGTGGATGTCATTCTTGAAACTTTGCAGCATGTATGTGGCCAAAAAACATTTCTTTTACAAACTGAGTCTGAATGTATTATAGCATAGAAAGCAAGCGAAAAGCCGTCACTCCTCTTCCTTATATTCAGTCAATCTCTTTTTTACATGGCATCTACACTTTGTGTGCTAATAAGGCTTGCCAGATCTGCTAAACAAAACAAGCTCAATTGTGTTTTTACGTGGTTTTCCCATCCGTCGAAATACTATACCGAAGAATGGAGGACAACGATTTCACTCGCGGCAACACCGCGTAAGTAATCCGATTTCGCGGCAGCGTTTAAGTGATTCTTCTTCTCAGTGGCCAAGGACGATTGAACGAGCAGCTGAATAGTGGGTTGCGCCACCTAGTGTGCAGGCATAAAATGCATTCTCGGTCAGCGCCACCTATCGCGCAGGCGTGAATAAGACGCAGGCGATCAATTGTTTCGCGTCGGTGATTCGCTTCGCTTTATCACGTGTGAAAGGGCCTAAAGAAAGTAACATGATTTACATATTTAAAAAAGGTAGAACATAAAAATGATTCATAGTAGGAAGGAATAATCTCCTTTAAGTCAAGTCACATTTATTTATAAAGAACTTTATATAGTACAGAGTGTTTTAAAGCAGTTTCACATTAATAAAACAGGAATATAGGGGAGAGCGGGGATGAAAGTACCATTTTTCAGAAAAACATAATTTAAAAAGATAAAGTTGTAGACAGAGATATATTTCTGCTGTGGCCTATAACTCAGAAGTGTGCTCTATTAATACCAGGTGGTATTTTGTAAAAATGTAGAAAGACTTAAGTATAATTTCAGTTTGAACATAAGTTGCACATTGTTACTTTCAATCCTGTTGGTTGGGTCAAAAGTAACACAACAATACAAGCTAGATTTTTTGTGTTACTTATTTTTTAATTAAATATACATGACTATGACCTTGTTAATATGTAACTGCAAACATATTTTGTCCTTAATCTTTGCAAAAAATTATTACATTTTCCGTTTAAATTTAAGAGTGTACAAACTTGAATTGTTTAAATTATTTATGTATTTATTTATACAACTTATTTTTTTTAAAACAATTGTTTAAATAGAATGAATAAAAATGTAATTAAATAAGCATAATGTAAATTCTCAGCATAATTTAACAGTAGGCCTATTCATGTTTCCATCCAGTTGTTTGTATGCATAAATTCATAATGTTCATAAAAACATCTGGAAACACTGCAAATTCATAGGTGGAGGTGGAAAAGCTAAGGTATGTCTAAAACCTAAATAAGACTTAAGGTAAATGCGATGTAGCAACAGGCCTGAGACTGATATTTTAATAAATATTAACATTTTAATAAATGATGCAAGACACAGAAAGTCACCAAATTAGCATGCTGCGGGACAAAAGAAACATTTGTTGTCACTGTAGGGGGACAAAAGTAACAAGTGTTGCATTCGTCCCGACAGGAACTCCTGACTTTTAAATCCAATTTACTTGTATACTGAAAAACTCTGAAAAGCCAAACTTCAGGATGTATTACAGCACTAAATAACATGTAGACTGATCATTACTGTGACACCTGAAACAAGAAACAACACAACTAATTTGAAAAAAAAAAAAATTACCGCTTCCATAACTTACTTATTGTATTCGAAAACTGCTTTCCGGACCTAACCGTGGGAAGCAATGATGAAATCACATGATATTTCTCAGCTCCATCAAGGGTTGTGTTGCTGAATGTGCTGTCATAGTTTGGAAAGCAAATACAGTCCAGGCTCTGAGAAAATAGATTTGTTACTTTCGTCCCTGGTCTCCCCTAACTGTTATTGTTGTAAAGTTAATAAATTAGCATATGAAACAAATCCAGTTTGACAATAGTGTCATTATATTTAGATCAATTGTGCTATATAAATGAAGGTGATCTGTAGGAATATGTGCATAAAATACCATCTATGTTTGCTACTGTCCATCTGTGTAACACAGTCGACAGGTAACTTAGTTGACATTTTTAGTGTTTTGGGCCTATACTCAACATGGAAGCCTAGAACTACTGAGCATATGGAATGTTTAGAAATATATTTTCATAAACAAAAAATAAGTTTTAGTTATATTGTCTTGTTAAAATTTGCAGCAATACTTGTGTAACACTGCTGACAGTCAATTAATCCACTCTTGACACAGGTTTGCTAGTTTAACCAATATTAGAGGAAAGAGAGAGAACATGAGTAAACTTCTAGTGTTTCATCCATGTGCTTCTACAGGAAATATCATCATACTGTGCAAATTATGCCAGAATAGGACAAACCATTCCTTTTTAAGGGGGTTTTCTAGTGGGTAACTTAGTTGACAATGGTTTTTTGGACACAAATAAAACAAGTTATCACAATAAAGAATTATTATTTTTGAAGCGCACATCCAAATGTCTCGATAACCTAATCTAACTGAAGGCAAAACCATGAAATAAATTTATATTTGAGGTCATTTTCATGCTTAAATGCAGAGTAGAATGAGCAACTTTACCAAATTGGATAGAATACCAGGGTTGTATGTGATATGAACATCATTTTTGAACAAAAGATATGGCTTTTTCAACATATAGTAGTGTGATTGGGAAAAATATAATTGTGTACTAGACGATTAAGCATCGGGGCTTTATATTGATGTGATATGAGATGTACCCACAATTATAGAATGGCCCCAATATAACTGAATTGTATTTTAAACTCGAACAAACCAAAACACAAAAACATTTCTCTCATTTTAAAAGTTTTTACTTACAGTATGCATTTACTATTTTGATTTGTTCTAGAGAACAGCACTTAATAGTATTTCCAAGCGATTCCTTAAAAATAATAGAAAAACAAGAGGAGGAAAGTCTTAGTATTGTCCCAAACGTATGCAACCAGAGCCGGCCTTCACATTGAGGCTCATGTTTGCACCATCCATCACACTGACCTGTGAACGGCTGGAGAATCTGACTCAGGAACAGCACCAGGGTCGACCCGTCATAGCGAAACACAGAATCTATTACATCCATTATGATGCTGACACCGGCAAGCAGAGTTCATGCAGTCTCACTGGAGTTTACTTTGGGCTGAATGTTAACTACTGCAAACCCAACACTCAAACTAAACTTCTGCTGCTCCTCGTTCATTCACAGTGTCCTTGTGTTGACAGAGATTAAACTCCGGAAGAAGAACCTTATAAACACACCCACACACACACACAGCTAAATGGGGACTTACTGTAGACCTACTGTACATACTGGCTACTGTTTTGCAAATAATGATGCTTGAAAAAAGTTTTATAATATATAAAAGTTGATTTATGCCTTTTATTAAAAATGTCAAAAGGTGTAACCTTCAAGAAAAAGCAATAACATAGTTTCCTGTCAACTGCACACTCTCTTTTTGTACATTCAAAGCTTCTTTTTCCCCTGAGAAATTAACTTTCAACCTGCAACCACTTTTAGCTGGCAGATATCAAGCTAATATTCCTGCACCAACAATCTCTAACCTCCTAAAGGAATAGTTCACCCCAAAATGAAAATGTGCTGAAAATGTTACTCACCCTCAGGTCGTCCGAGATATAGATGAGTTTGTTTCTTCATCAGATTTGTAGAAATGTGTCGTTCCATGTCTGAAGTGAATGGGTGCCGTCAGAATGAGAGTCCAAACATCTGATAAAAACATCACAAGTACACACCACTCCAGTCCATCAGTTCACATCTTGAGAAGACAAAAGCTGAAATTAATTCATCAAGATGTTTTAACTAAAATCCGAGTCCATAATCCATAATCACAGATGGTACTTGATCTGTGCAGATTTCTCTCCTGATTCAGACCAGACCACTTTTTCACTGGAGGAAGTGTTATTATGGATTATGGACTCAATGTATTTTAGTTAAAAATGACTTAATGATGGATTTGTTTCCGCTTCATTCTGATGGCACCCATTCACTGCACACTCAAATGTGCTCATCCTCAGGTCATCCAAGATATAGATGAGTTTGTTTGTTCATCAGATTTGTAGAAATGTGTCATTCCATCTCTTGCTCACCAATGGATCCTGTGCAGTGAATGGGTGCCGTCACAATGAGAGTCCAAACAGCTGATAAAAACATCACAATAATCCAGAAGTAATCCACACCACTCCAGTCCATCAATTCACATCTTGAGAAGACAAAAACTGAAACGAATTCATCATTAAGACATTTTTTAACTAAAATCCGAGTCCATAATCCATAAACGCAGATGGTACTTGATCTGTGCAGATTTCTCTCCTGATTCAGACCAGACCACTTTTTCACTGGAGGAAGTGTTATTGTGGATTACAGACTTGTATTTTAGTTATAAATGTCTTAATGATGGATTTGTTTCAGCTTTTGTGTTCTCAAGATGTGAACTGATGGACTGGAGTGGTGTGGATTACTTGTGGATTATTGTGATGTTTTTATCAGATGTTTGGACTCTCATTCTGATGGCACCCATTCACTGCACACTCAAATGTGCTCACCCTCAGGTCATCCGAGATATAGATGAGTTTGTTTCTTCATTAGATTTGTAGAAATTTATCATTCCATTACTGTCTCACCAATGGATCCTGTGCAGTGAATGGGTGCCGTCAGAATGAGAGTCCAAACAGCTGATAAAAACATCACAAGTACACACCACTCCAGTCCATCAGTTAACATCTTGAGAAGACAAAAGCTTTAAAGTTTAGAGCTGTTTTGAACTGTTTTGGTTTGTAAACAATGCTTAATCTGTGCAGATTTCTCTCCTGATTCAGACCAGACCACTTTTTTACTGGAGGAAGCGTTTTTATGGATTATGGACTCAATGTATTTTAGTTCAAAATGACTTAATGATGGATTTGTTTCAGCTTTTGTTTTCTCAAGATGTTAACTGATGGAATGGAGTGGTGTGGATTACTTGTGGATTATTGTGACATTTTTATTAGCTGTTTGGGCTCTCATTCTGACGGCACCCATTCACTGTACACTCAAATGTGCTCACCCTCAGGTCATCCAAAATATAGATGAGTTTGTTTCTTCATCAGATTTGTAGAAATGTGTCATTTCATCACTTGCACACCAATGGATCCTCTGCAGTGAATGGGTGCCGTCAGAATGAGAGTCCAAAAAGCTGATAAAAAGTAATTCACAAGTAATTCACACCACTCCAGTCCATCAGTTCACATCTTGAGAAGACAAAAGCTTTAAAGTTTAGAGCTGTTTTGGTTTGTAAACGTTGCTTGATCTGTGCAGATTTCTCTCCTGATTCAGACCAGACCACTTTTTCAATGGAGGAAGTGTTATTATGGATTATGGACTCAATGTATTTTAGTTAAAAATGACTTAATGATGGATTTGTTTCAGCGTTTGTCTTCGCAAGATGTGAACTGATGGACTGGAGTGGTGTGGATTACTTGTGGATTATTGTAATTTTTTTTATCAGCCATTTGGACACTCATTCTGACGGCACCCATTCAAGATCCATTGATGAGCAAGTGATGAAATTAAACATTTCTATAAAACTGATGAAGAAACAAACTCATCTACATCCTGGATGTATTCCTGATTCCTTTAATTTCTTTTTCCACAATCATTCTTGTTAGGTCGAACTGCAAATCATGTTTCGTTCCAGCCCTTGGTGCAGTGAAAAGAGTGGACAAGGACACTTGAGATGGAGTGAACAAAGCCAAAGCGGGAGAAGGTGACCTTACTGGGAACCCTTGGGAAAATCGACCTTCATTCCTTTACCTCCGGTAGCATCCCTATTAATAGACATTCACACATTTAGAACAACAAAGGTCGTGGATCGTGGTACAATCAGCTGCATTCGTCCAAAAAGGGACATTATTGGAAATCAAATGTAAATCAAAAATCCCACAATGGAGAAAACAGTGTTTCTCAGAAAGAGACCTGAGAACACACTGCAGGTTGTCAGTTGTTATTTTAGTATTATTTATATACTGTAATAGATTATATTCCTATTTTAAATATTTATTTTTTATATTTCCCATTTTAGTTTTTATTTCTATATTTTCTATATTTTAATTTTAATTTTAGTTTACTGTTTAGTAATTGTATTATGTGCTGTCATTTTTGAAACAAATATTAGTATTTAGGTTTAATTTATTTTTTATTTCAGATATTAGTTTTAGTTCAGTTTCAGTTTTTTTTCTTTAATTTAGTAATTTACGTATTTCAGTTAGTTGCTAAGACATTTCTAAATTTTAATTTAGTACTTGTTTTTCATACAATATTAATATTTTATCTATATTTTATATTTTAATATTTTAATTCAGGTTTATTTAAAGAGCTTTATTTAACAAACATGTTTCACTAGTTTTAGTTCGAATTGCGTTTATAGAATAAAGTTTATATCTTGCAATTTTGACCTTTTTTTCTCAGAATTCTCAGTTTCTTCTTTCTTCTCCACCATGGAATAAAAAAATAAAAAGGTATTTGCAACTTTTTCTCTCACAATTCTGAGTTTATAAACTTGTAATTCTAACATTTTTTTTGCAATTCTGAGATAATACCTGCCAAAATATTTATATACTGTTATAGATTATATTTCTATTTTGAATATTTCTATTTTATGTTTCTTATTTTATTTCTATATTTTATCATGTGCTGTCATTTTTGAAACAAATATTAGTATTTAGGTTTAATTTATTTTAGATATTAGTTTTAGTTCCGTTTTAGTTTTTCATTTTTTTTTAGTAATTTACTTATTTCAGTTAGTTGCCAAGCAGTACCTGTTTTTCATGTAATATTTGTATTTTAATTATATTTAATATTTAATTATGTTTTAATTTTAATATTTTAATTCATGTTTATTTAAAGAGCTTTATTTAACAAAAATGTTTTACTAATTTTAGTTCGAATTGCGTTTATAGAATAACGTTTATATGTTGCAATTATTATTTTCTCAGAATTCTCAGTTTACATCGTTTATTTTTTGCTTTATTAGTAAATTAAAAAGGTATTTGCAACTTTTTATCTCACAATTCAGAGTTTATAAACTTTCAATTCTTTTTTTCTTGCGATTCTGAGTTTATACCTCTCAAAAGATATAAACTCAGAATTGCAAGAAAAAGTCAGAGCTGTGAGATAAGAAGTTGCAATTACCTTTTATATTTTTTTCAATCTATAGCAGAAACAAGTTTCCATACTTGCAAGAAAACCATGGTGTGTTGCCAAATCTTGCTGAAACAAAAACATCAAACAAGAACATAAAACATAACAAACCTAAATAAATTCAAATGCTTTATCTCCGAAATAATATCAAAATATTGCGACCCACACCGGATTACTCTATTAACTGCGTAAACCAAATTCCTTCTTGAGCCAAACCCATTCAACAAGCTCAAAGACGCTTATAATAAATGCACATGGCAACACATTTAAAAGGTACGAGCATAACCAAAATGCAACATATCTTAGACAGATTTAGTTAAAATTGCCAAACTTTATGGTTGTGTCTGAAATTGCATACTATGTTCACAATTTGTTTTTTGCCTACTATTATATAAAGTAACAAAGCATGTAATTTTGGATGCAGCCAATGAGTCTTTAGTCACTGAATTATTACTTTGATCAAAAATAGCAGATAATTATTCACTCCTGTATTTAAATGCACTTCGCAAAATTGAAACTTCACAGTGTGTTTGTGTCCTAAAACAGGAGCTTTTAAAGCACTTGTGCAGCTGCAAACACTGAGTGCACTGATATTTGTGAGCAGCATGAACAAAACAGCAGGTAAGAGCTCAATCCGCATGCAACAGCAGGTAAGAGCTCTAAATGCATATAATGTGCAAAACACAAAATGACCCTCTACAGCTGCTGGGCTTTGAAGACAAGAAAGTGAACTTAATGTGTTTATAATGCACAGGCCTGCAGCTTTATTAGACAGCAGCACGTGTGCATGTGAAATGAATACGGAATATAATGAGGTTCATCACGAGTTGAATTAAGCCTCATCTTTCATTATTCGTGATGCTTCAGATGTATGAGTGCATTCAAACACTCCAACATGAGCTGTAATTGGTGTGAAAAATGTATTTTCAGCGCATCTGGTTTTTGTCAAAAAAGATTTTATTTTAGGTATAGCAAGATTATTTGCTCAACCAACTATACTGGCGTATTTTACAGTATTGCTCCAAACGGAGATGTTTAGCAGAATGTTTGTGCTGTGCTTTTCAATTCAATGTCGCTGATGATGATGAGAAATGCAACAAATATTTTACAAAATAAAATTAAACGGCACAAAATCACATGAATAACATTTACATTTACATTTACATTTATTCATTTAGCAGACGCTTTTATCCAAAGCGACTTACAGGTGGGGAATACATGAAGCGATTTGTCCTAAAGAGGCAAAACGACCTACAAAGTGCTCAAATTACCATATAACAGGCATTGTTCAAATAAGTACAAGCGAAAAAGGGAAAAGAGTAGAAAAGTAAATTTTTTTTTTTTAAGTCAAGTAGTGTCGAAAGAGATGGGTTTTCAGCAGTCGCTTGAAAGTTGTTAGGGATCAAATTAATAAATGATCAAATTTTCATCAATAAATGAGCTATTTTGTTAAAATAGTTTTACAGAAGTGTCTCAACACAACAGTTGATTTTTGCATTAAAAATGTTTCTCTTACACTAAACTCTGTAGTTTTGCAAAGAATATTAAAACTCCAAATTGAGTTCAAAATGCTTCGATCAGCACAAAAAGGAGAAGCAGGAGGCCTGAGGGAAGGTCAGCCTTTCTTCTCAACGCTTTACTGTACTTACTGATGCTTTGAAGGCAAACATGTGATTCTCCCCTTGAAAGCGTCTTGGTTTTTCCTCTGTCAGGTTGATCAAAGATCTGCTCGCTAAAGGTGAACACCGGCTCTGAGTCTCTGCGAACCGCATTTCTTATTCAATGCGAGGCAGAAAAAATGTGATTCCATTAAGATGGAGTATGAGATTTATTTGCATTGTACTGTACATAGGGTTTAGTAAAGCTCAGGGGTCTGAACGGAATATGAACAGTAAATCTTTTGAGTCCACATGAAGTGAAAGTCCCTTGAGGAGGAAAGCGGTATGTTAAATAAGAGTCATCTAATCTATGGGAATGTTCAGTTATTACAACATATACACTGGATTTACAAGTCTGAGCAGAAAATACTTTGGGGGTTTTTGTACATTAAAAAATGGCTTCGGTAATGGGAAAATTCAACAAATTGGACATGGAGCCACATTGACATTTCCATATCTCTGGATTTGAACCACATAGGGCTTTAAAAATGAGCGTAACACACGAAAAGTTTGTTAAGAACCATAATCTAAAATCATGTTGAGTTACCTTTAATACTTCTTGAGTTACAGACATGTAAACTTTGGAAAAATAATATTTTTGGCACTCAGACAGGGATGTTCTATGCAATTGTTTTGATAGATGAAAACAAGATACATTTGTAGTTTCAACATAATTTGTTCTTCAGACATTCTTCTTTAAATACAATAAGTATTAGCTGTATGCAAAGTGCAAATTCAACAATTTGGACATGGAGCCACATTGAGATCCCAGTATCTCTGGAGTTAAACCATATAGGGTCTTAAAAATGAAGATACTGAGGGAAAGGTTTATTAAGAACTAGAATCTAAAGTCATATTGAGACATTCGAGAAACAGACTTTTGGAAACGATTATTTTTGGCACTGCAACAGTTTTGTTCTCTGCAATTGTTTTGATAGAAGGAAACAAGTCACATCTAGTCCTAGTTTCAACATTATTTGTTCTTTAGCTGTTGCTTTTTAAATTAAAAAGTATCAATGCAAAGTGACCTACATTTGGTTTTTGATCAGTGTGCAATTTAACAATTATCTCTTGGAGCCATATTTAGATCCCAGTATCTCTGGAACTAAACCATAGAGAGCCTTAAAAATGAAGATGCAAAAACAAAAGTTTGTTAAGAACCAAAATTTATAAGGATATTAAGATATCTTAAATATTTCTTGAGTTAAATGGTTTGAACAGAAAGAAATAAGGTAGAGTTTTAGTTTCAACATTATTTGTTCTTTAAGTTTTCCTTTTTAAATTAAAAAAGTATCAGCTATATGTGAAGTGACCCACATTTGGGTTTTGAACATTGAAAATGTGCACAACTTACTCATGGAGCTACACTGAAATCTCAATATCTCTGAAATTTAACCATATGGGGCCTTAAAAAATAAAATACCAAAAGAAAAGTTTGTTAAGAACCAAAATTGAAAAGAAAATTAAGATATCTTTAATAATTCTTGAGTTACAGACATGCAAACGTTGAAAAAAAAGTTTTGTTTTTTTTTACTCATGGAGCCACATTGAATATCAGTATCTCTGAAATTGAACCACATAGAGACGTAAAAAAAAAAAAAGATACCAAAAGAAAAGTTTGTTAAGAAACAAAATCTAAAAGGATATTAAGATATCTTTAATACTTCTTGAGTTACAGCCATGTAAACGTTGGAGATAAACGTGCTTTTTTACTCATGGAGCCACACTGAAATATCAATATCTCTGGAATTAAACCACATAGGGCCTTAAAAATGAAAAAGCTAAAAGACTAGTTTGTTAAGAACCAAAATCTAAAAGGATATTAAGATATCATTAATACTTCTCGAGTTACAGGCATGCAAATATTGAAAAAAAAAAAGCTTTTTTTCACTCATGTTACAATGAGATCCCAATATTTCTATAATTCAATTCTATAGGGCATTAAAAATAAAAATACCAAAAGACTAGCTTGTTAAGATCTGAATTCTAAAAGGAAATTAATATATCTTTAATACTTCTTGAATTACAGGCATGTAAACGTTGGAGAAAAATGTGATTTTTACTCATGGAGCCATATTGAAACATCGATATCTCTGGAATTGAACCATATGGGGTCTTAAAAAATAAGATATCAAAAGAAAAGCGTGTTAACAATCAAAATTTAAAGGGATATTAAGATATCTTTAAAACCTCTCGAGTGACAGGCATGCAAATATTGAAGAAGAAGAAGAAGAAACTTGAGAAAAATGCTTTTTTTTTTACTCATGGAGTCACAGTGAGATCCCAATATTTCTGTAATCGAACCCTTTAGGGCCTTAAAAATGAAAATACCAATATACTAGTTCATTAAGAACCAAAATCTAAAAGGATATGAAGATTTCTTTAATATTTCTTGAGTTACAGGCATGCAAACATTGAAAAAAAGTGGGGTTTTTATTTTACTCATGGAGCCACATTGAAATATCAATATCTCTGGAATTCAACCACATACACTCTTAAAAATAAAGTGTTTTAAAAGGTTCTTTACAGCGATGCCATAGAAGAACCATTTTGGGTTCCACAATGAACCATTCAGTCAAAGGTTCTTTATAGAACCATCTCTTTCTTACTTTTTTATAATCTGAAGAGCCTAATGTGAAACAGAAAGGTTCTTCAGATGTTAAAGGTTCTTTATGGAACCATTTAAACAAAAAAGGTTCTTCTATGGCAACGTGAAGCACCTTTATTTTTAAGAGTGTAGGGCCTTAAAAATAAGATACCTAAAGAAAAGTTTGTTGATAATCAAAATCTAAATATATTAAGATACCTTTAATACTTCTTGAGTTCCAGGCATGCAAATACTGGAGAAGAAGAAAAAAATTGGAAAATGCTGGGGGTTTTTCACTCATGGAGCTACACTGAGATCCCAATGTTTCTGTAATTGAAGCCTATAGGGCCTTAAAAATGAAAATACCAATAGACTAGTTTGTTAAGAACCAAAATCTAAAAGGATATGAAGATTTCTTTAATATTTCTTGAGTTACAGGTTGTCACCATTGGCAAATAATGCAACAAAGATTGCTAAAGTCAACAGATTTTACTAATAGACCCACCAATCTCTGTGGAAAAACAATATGATGAGGCTGCCATCTTTCTCCCTCCTGTAATCTCCGTTTGTGTTCAGAAAAAATATATATGGAAATTGGGTTGATTTGATACGAATGACCCTTTGAGACCCTTTGAGGCTCACATGCACTCATTTATATACATTTGATTAGTCACATAGGAATAGAACATAGAGGATTTAATACCTATGTGCACTAATATCCTCAAGAGAAGAGATGTAAACACACAATGCAATGCATTTTCACCTGCACCAGACGGACCGACTGCCGATTCCTGCACTGATCAATAGTCTCTGTTTGGACTCCAGTGACATCAGCCCGTGTATGGGCATCAGTGTATTTTTCTCAGAATGTCATATCTGTTTACTCTCTACCTGCTTGTGTTTTGCCTGTCGTGCACAGGACGGGACGTGGGATTCGACGAGCCTAAACAGAAACCAATAACAGGGCCTCCATCACAAGCCTCTCCAGGGGTATCGCTGCAAAATTTCCGGTGTCTGATGCCTGGGATCTCTTTATATCTTAGTGGACGGGCTTTACAGAGCCTCTCCATGTCAGAGGCTATTCCCGCAGAGCCAAGCGTTCGCTACAGTAAATTGTTGAGATGAGCCGGGCATCAGACGCCAATGTTATTGCAGCTGCCGGCAAATCCTCTGCGGTTCAACCACACAGATCTGTAATTTTCTCTCTGGCGTCTTCATTATAACGCTCCCCATGCTGCTGTTAAATAGAGCTGCTGCTCTTAGCTGCCTTTTAGACTATAAGAATAAAGTGCTTGCACTGTTTGACAACACAAAACACACCTGGAATAGCCATAAAATTATTAATCGGATGACGTTTGGTCGGTTACACAATTCACCAACAGCTTCGTCAGCAGATATGAAATGATTTGTGTTCTTTAGACTATTGAGTAAATAATAAGATAAGTATTGGGGTGATTTTGTGCACAACTCATTTGCATTTACTGTGCATTAACTGTGTTATTAACGCAATATCTGTACAATCCTTCAACTTTTGGACTCCAAGGCTTCCTCATTGTCCATAACAATATCAAATGTTGCATAGGTTTTCCTGTTGTTTATGAGTCACTGGATGAGTTTTTTCCTTTTTTGTAATTTTTAAATATTTTTTTCACAATTTCTTTTTTTTTTTTATGTTTTTACTTACAATTTCTACCCAAACTACTAATTACTGACTTTTTAAAAAAATGTTTTTACTCACAATTTCTACCCAAACTAATTACTGACTTTTTTTATTTTTATAAATATTATACTCAGAATTTCTACCCAAACTACTAACTACTAAAAAATGTTTCAATATATTTTTACTTACAATTTCTACCCAAACTACTCATTACTGACTTTTATTTATTTTTAAAATATTTTTACTCATAATTTCTACCCAAACTACTAACTACTGAAAACGTTTTTTTTTTTTTTTTTGTAAACAAAATAATTATTACAAGGGGGAAAAAAATCAACTAATGAAAATTCAGATTTGCAATGCTATATATAATATAGAACAGTTATTTTTAATTGCAATACTATTTCACAATACTAATGTTTTTACTGAATTTTTGCAAGCATAAATAATTTTATTAAAGACATTTAAAAACAATATTAGTTAATTTGTAGTGAAAATGTTAGTCATATTTTCAAACTTAAAGTTAAAATGATTAAAATGAAAAAGATCTTAATTTTTAGCAGTTTGCTTATGTTAATGGTTGCTTTGTCTTATTTGGAATATTTGAAATCATCTTGAGGCCCTCTAGTGGACACCGGACCCCTGGTTGAGAATCTCTGATCTAGACATAAGCATTGGTTTAGTGCTATTCTTGAACTGTTCACAGGAGCTTTGTCATAAAATGGTAAATTTGTGGTCTGTGGTGAATAAATCAACATTAATAGAAACAATGTAGTTTAATGAGCCGTTCAGCCACAGGAAACACTGATGTTTAATATGATGCTGTTCAAATAAGCAGCATGAAATCACTTAATTCTTCATAGATCTAAATGATTACTATATTCATGCATGATGAATATGCATGTGGAACTTTAAAAATAGGGACATGTCATAGCATCTCTACTAAATTTTAATGTCCTTGAAAATCATAAGCATTGTCTGACTATATAGAGCTATAGTTCTCTCCTTAAATATGAAGAGATCAAACAACAGATTCATGAGTTCATCCAAATTTCACAAAATGTTTATGGACGTAATTATACAATAAGTCAGACATTGAAGTGAGTTCCTGTGTTTGTCTTTCTTCTGAGGAAGATTCATTCACTCGTTTTGTACCTACACAGAGACATTTTGGTCATTAAAGATTTCATTTTGATTTAAAGAAATCATTTTGATTTATTAAAGGTCATCTAATCTCATTTTGTAAGTAACTTTTCTTACTGTTTTAAAGATGTTTTCTTTGGATTGTTTGACTAGTTAAAAGCGAATATAGTAAAATGGGACTTAATTTCCTGCTAGAGAGGGAGAGAAAGAAAAATAGGAATCAGACAAATAAATAATGAATCAGACTAAATAATGAAACTTTGGAGCGCAGTTCACGAAGTTCAGATCTAAAGTAAATGATTCGCGATCCGCACTTTGCTGTCCCGATCTGAATAATGATTCGCGAATCATTTGCTTGAGATCGTAACTTCGGAGCGCGGTTCGCGAATCATTCAATTCGCGAAATGAATCGCGAACTGTTACGAAGCGGACGGGAGACAGATGGTAAGTATGAAAACACAGTTTATTGCTGATAATGAGTTCTGAACAGAATGATACACAGACAGGTAATGCAGGTAAGTAATATTGCAGGATATAGATTGAATGACTGTAGGAGGTAGCTGACGTGATATTGTATGCAGGAGGGGAGGAAGTTCCACGATGAAGACAACAGGGAGACGACGACAACCACAACCACACACCACAATCCAGGCGGACACAGAGGGGATCCTGAGGAATAGGAGACACGAAGGAATCTATAAGGTAAAAGGAGAAAGGTAAGTATTCGCTAGAGATCGTTTGTAGAAATCTAGAAGTCCTCTTCTCAAGAACGAGCTCGGACGCGGAGTGTGAAGTGGTGTGTGGTTTTATGTGTGCATTGATGAGGTCCAGATGAATGTCAGGTGGTTGTCGCAGGTGCTCAGTATTCTGGTGATTGTGATCGTAGTGAGGGAGTGAAGGTGGAGCCTGGCGTGGATGTAACATTACCCCCCCCTCCAGGGCCCCCTCCCAAGGCGGGGCCCCTCCGACGTCGTGGTGGTCTACCTCTACTCCGGGGTGCAGGACGGTCTGGGTGATTGAGATGAAATTCATTAAGGAGTGTGGGATCTAATACGTCTTCTCGGGCCACCCATGATCTTTCTTCTGGACCGTAGCCCTCCCAGTCCACGAGGTACTGAAGCCTGCCACCACGACGCCGGGAGTCTAGGATCTCTTTTACGGAGTAGATGGTCCCCAGGATCTGTGGAGATAGAAAGGGGTTCGTGAAACGGTTTCAACAAGGAAACATGGAACGTGGGATGAATTCTGTACTGTGCGGGTAACTGGAGTTTGTAGGTGACAGGATTGATCTGCTCCACAACTGTAAAGGGACCAACAAACCTGGGACTCAATTTCTTACAGGGCAGGCGTAGACGAATGTCCCTGGTGGAGAGCCATACCTTTTGGCCCACCTGGTATTCTGGGGCGGAGGAACGACGTTGGTCGGCAGTGGTGGTCTGTCTACGCACTGCCCTTTGCAGATGTTGATGTGCCTCGTCCCAGACCCTCTCACTTTCCCGGAACCAGTAATCGACAGATGGTACATCAGAGGGTTCGCCACTCCATGGAAAGAGTGGGGGCTGGAAGCCGAGTATGCATTGAAAGGGAGTGAGTCCGGTAGTGGCTTGACGGAGGGAGTTCTGAGCATACTCGGCCCAGCCCAAATACTGGTTCCAGGTGTCTTGGTGGCCGTGGCAGAAAGTACGGAGGAACCGCCCCACCTCTTGGATCTTCCGTTCGGTCTGCCCGTTGGTTTGAGGATGATAGCCTGAGGAGAGGTTGACGGCCACACCTAGGAGCTTGAAGAAGGCCTTCCAGACCCTGGAGGTAAACTGTGTTCCCCGGTCGGAAACGATATCCTCAGGGAGTCCAAAGGATCGGAACACATGCTCAAAGAGCAAGGTAGCCGTCTGCCAGGCTGTGGGGAGACCTTTTAGAGGGATTAGTCGACAGAACTTAGAAAATCTATCAACGATGACACAAACACAGGTATTACCCTCTGAAGGTGGCAGGTCGGTAATGAAGTCAACTCCTAGGTGTGACCAGGGGCGGTTAGGTACGGGAAGTGGATGGAGCTTTCCTGCAGGGAGATGGCGTGGACTCTTGGCCATCGCACATTCCCGACACCCTCTCACGTACCTCTGCACGTCGGTATCCATGGCAGGCCACCAAAACCGATCTTGAAGAAGTGAGAGGGTTTTGTTGATCCCCGGATGCCCAGTGCCCACAGAGGTATGGAGAGAGTGAATGAGAGGAATGCGTTCCTGAAGTGGAATGAAACGACGGTGAGGCGGACATTCCGCTGGAACTTCCGGAGCGGGTTCGTTAGAGGCTGGAGGGGTTACCCACTGGATGGGATTGACGAAGAGGGTTTCAGGGAGAATGGGTTCTTGGTTATCTGGTTGGTCATCTGGAGCATGGAGTCTGGAGAGAGCGTCAGCTCGGATATTCTTGGGACCTGGTCTGTAGGAGATGGAGAATTTGAATCTGGTAAAGAACAGGGCCCAGCGGGCTTGTCTGGGGTTCAACCGTTTTGTCTCACGGAGATATTGAAGGTTTTTATGGTCTGTAATCACCTGAAACGGATGTTGAGACCCCTCCAGCCAATGACGCCATTCTTCCAATGCCAGTTTAATGGCTAACAATTCTCGATTTCCGATGTCGTAGTTTCTTTCGGCGTCACTGAGTTTCTTGGAGAAGTAGGCACAAGGTCGGAGTTGAGGTGGATTCCCCTGCTGCTGAGATAGGATGGCGCCTACGCCAGTGGTAGAGGCGTCTACCTCTACCAAGAACGGTAAGTCGGGGTTCGGATGACAGAGGATGGGTGCGGTGGTGAAGGCAGTTTTTAGATCCCGGAAGGCATGTTCAGCAGAGGTAGTCCAAGTGAGGCGTTTGGGTTTACCTTTGAGTAAGGATGTGAGGGGACAAGTTATGAGACTGTAGTTATTGATGAACCGGCGATAGAAATTTGCAAAACCTAGGAATCTTTGAAGATCTTTTACTGTTGTGGGTGTGGGCCAGGTGGTGATTGCCTCTACTTTACTGTTATCCATCCTTATCCCGGTATGATCAATATGGTAGCCTAGGAATTGCACTGAGGGTTGGTGGAATGAACATTTTTCAGCTTTCAGATACAGGTGGTGTTCTCGGAGTTGCTGGAGGACTTTTTTGACGTGTTGGCGGTGTTCTTGGATATTGGAGGAGAAGATCAGAATGTCATCGATGTAAACTAGGAGGAATTGATGGAGATAGTCCCGGAAAATTTCATGCATGAAGTTTTGAAAGATGGAGGGGGCGTTTACTAAACCATACGGCATTACCAAGTACTCATAGTGGCCAGTAGGGGTGATGAAAGCGGTCTTCCACTCGTCCCCGTTGCGAATGCGAATCAAATTATAGGCACTACGTAGATCTAATTTGGTGAAAATCTTGGCCCCACGTAGTGTCTCTAGGGCTGCGGGGACGAGTGGTAGAGGGTATTTGAAAGGGACTGTGACTTTGTTTAGTGCTCTATAGTCTATACAGGGGCGTAGGCCACCATCCTTCTTTGCCACGAAGAAAAAGCTCGAAGCAGCAGGGGAGGTTGAAGAGCGGATGTAACCTTGTGCCAATGCTTCCTGTATGTAATCTTCCATGGCTTTATTTTCAGGGATGGATAATGGGTATATCTTACCATGGGGCACTTGGGCAGCCGGGAGCAGATCGATTGCACAGTCCCATGGTCGGTGAGGTGGCAGGCGGG
Organism: Labeo catla; assembly: GCA_012976165.1. Classification (NCBI taxonomy): domain Eukaryota; kingdom Metazoa; phylum Chordata; class Actinopteri; order Cypriniformes; family Cyprinidae; genus Labeo; species Labeo catla. The sequence goes on along the minus strand of VONZ01000831.1, from coordinate 2,386 downwards.
CCGCTCTCTTGGGGCAGAACACATCGTTGTATTCCTCGTAATCCGAAGGGATTTCCACCGATTGTTTCTCAATGGGGCTTTCGATGGAGGTAGAACACAGAGGAATGGTTGCTGGAGCTTGAAGAGGTAACTGTGGGAAACATTCGGGCCAACAATGAGAGCCCCATTTGAGGACTTCCCCCGTGCCCCAAGAGAGGATGGGCTCGTGCCTCGCCAGCCACGGACGCCCTAGAACCACGTCGATGGTGGAACCCTCCAGAACCAAGAGTTGGATTTCCTCCTCATGACACTGACCTGTGAGCAGACGGATGGGTGCTGTTTGATGGGTGACATTCTTGTTGGAGAGAGGTTGTCCTGTGACTGATTGAATCTGATACATCACTGGGAGGCGCGTGGTTTTGACCCGGAGTTGACGTGCGGTATGGCCCGCAATGAAGTTACCTGCTGACCCGGAATCGATGAGGGCTGCCACTGAAATTGAGAATTTTTCTACAGTAAGTGTGACGACTGTGGTTAATGGATTTAATTTTTCACTCATAGGCATGATGGAACTCACCACGGGACGGAGAGGTCTGGTAGGGCAGTCTTGGATATGATGTCCGGGTTTACCACAGTATAAACAGAGTCCCTGTGTAATACGTCGTTGACGTTCTGTTTGAGTGAGACGTCGTGTGTCGATGACCATAGGTTCTGGAATAGGTTCTGGAGGGTTGTGGTTCTTAGGTGGCTGGGGAGAGGTGACTGCAGTGCTGACGGAAGGATTCGAGTAGGAGTGGACCCGGGCAGCACAGCGGATAGCCAGCTGGATAAAACGTTCTAATCCAATGAAGTCATCATGGGGAGCAAGCATTAGGCGAATATGAGGTTCCACTCCTTATCTGAAGGTCGTCAGCAGAGCTTGTTCATTCCATCCACTTGATGCTGCCAACTTACGAAATTGGATGGAATATTCCTGTACGCTTGCTGACCCCTGTCGTAAACGATAAAGCTCCTCACCGGCGGATGTTGTCTGATCAGAGCGTCCAAAGACCTCCAAGAAGTGTTGGGCAAACGCATGGTAAGAGCGGGAAACCGGGCCACCCTGACTCCAAATAGATTCCGCCCATCTGAGAGCAGATCCGGAAAGACAGTTAATCACTAATCCAATTTTTGCGTCATCAGACTGATACATACTTGGAAAAGTGGCGAACGTGATGGAGCACTGCAGTAAGAACCCCTTGCAATCCCCCGCCACGCCGGAGAAGGGCGCCGGTCGGACCATGGGACAGACGAAGGTAGGTAGCGAAGCAGCGATGTTTACTTCCGGGTTGGTAGCCGTGGATGATGATGGAGCAGGTGCCGGTGGTGGTGATTGTGGCGTGGTGAGGAGAGTTTGGCGAAGTTTGTCCACCAACTCCTGAAAGGGATCGGGAGAACTCATTATCTTCGGTAATGGTCCGAGCTTCTGTTACGAAGCGGACGGGAGACAGATGGTAAGTATGAAAACACAGTTTATTGCTGATAATGAGTTCTGAACAGAATGATACACAGACAGGTAATGCAGGTAAGTAATATTGCAGGATATAGATTGAATGACTGTAGGAGGTAGCTGACGTGATATTGTATGCAGGAGGGGAGGAAGTTCCACGATGAAGACAACAGGGAGACGACGACAACCACAACCACACACCACAATCCAGGCGGACACAGAGGGGATCCTGAGGAATAGGAGACACGAAGGAATCTATAAGGTAAAAGGAGAAAGGTAAGTATTCGCTAGAGATCGTTTGTAGAAATCTAGAAGTCCTCTTCTCAAGAACGAGCTCGGACGCGGAGTGTGAAGTGGTGTGTGGTTTTATGTGTGCATTGATGAGGTCCAGATGAATGTCAGGTGGTTGTCGCAGGTGCTCAGTATTCTGGTGATTGTGATCGTAGTGAGGGAGTGAAGGTGGAGCCTGGCGTGGATGTAACACGAACCTGCTCCGAAGTTCCGATCTAAAGCAAATGATTCGCAATTCACAGTCCGGATCTGAATAATGATTCGCAAATCATTTGCTTTAGATGCAACTTCGGAGCGCGGTTCGCGAATCATTCAATTCGCGAAATGAATCGCGAACCTGCTCCGAAGTTCCGATGTAAAGCAAATGATTCGCGATCCGCGCTTTGCAGTCCAGATCTGAATAATGATTCGCGAATCATTTGCTTTAGATCGCAACTTCGGAGCGCGGTTCGCGAATCATTCAATTCGCGAAATGAATCGCGAACCTGCTCCGAAGTTCCGATCCAAAGCAAATGATTCGCAATTCACAGTCCGGATCTGAATAATGATTCGCAAATCATTTGCTTTAGATTGCAACTTCGGAGCGCGGTTCGCGAATCATTCAATTAGCGAAATGAATCGCGAACC
>VONZ01000830.1:147500-321503 GCA_012976165.1 Labeo catla | reverse complement strand
CCCTAACCCTAGAACTGGAAAGTCGAACCCTAACCCTAGAACCTGGAAAGTCGAACCCTAATCCTAGCACTGAGGCATATGCGGTTAGTGCATATATGGGGGGCAATACCATAACTCGGCGCCTGGTGGCGCTAGAGAGACGGCACCTAGTGCAATCGAAAGCCCGTCCCCCAATTAGTATACACACCAAATTTGGGACCTCTAGCACTTACGGTTCAAAAGATAAGGGGGGGGGGGCACTTCAGGGGGAGGCACTCTTCGCATTTATCTATATAACCTAACCCTAACCCTAACCCTAACCCTAACCCTAACCCTAACCCTAAAGATGGTAGCCCTAATGGATTCACCCACCCCAAACCTGACACCTACAGATGGTAGCCCTAGGGCGAGCACCCCTACTTAATTTACACCTAAGTTGTGCAGCCCTAGTACGGTGAACCCTTAGTGCTCTAGCCCTAATTTCAGAAATTTCAATACTATTTTAAATTCTTTCAGTATCCTATCTATTTATTTATTCATTTTCATGATTCATTCTATTTATTACTAGTGTATATTCAATTATCTTTGAATCCTACAAACACAAAGAAAGAGTATGAGAGAGGGGTCAAAAGGTCTTTGAGGAGTAAATTCATCAGAAAATATGTCAAAAGGACACAGACACGTTAAGACAAGATTGAGAAAAATTCAGAGAAATGAGACAAGTGGAGGGACTGTTGGAGAGAGTTTTTCGTTGGCTGGAATCTGAAGCGGGCTTCGGAAATGTGGGCCAGTCCCTAACCGAGGTCAGACCTGGTCTGACCTGGTCTGACCTCTGGAGCCTTAGGTACCTAACCCTACCCCTTAGGACCCTACCCCTATGAGCTTTCCGCAAAAAAAAACAAAAAAAACATTCCCCAACAAAAACCCACAACTCCTATTCATTCTTTTCTTCACATACTGCCTAACATTTTCTTTATGCATCACCAACAAATGCTTCAAAGTTATACAAAAATACAACTGCACTGAAAATACCACAACAAAAAAAAGTTTACAACCTACATTCACAAAAACACACTTAAATATTTAGTAATGCGTACCACAGCCATGAGCTTGGACCAATGTGCAAATACTGCTCACAACCCACAAAATAACTCAAACCACACAAAGACTACAAATCTAACACATGATGCCAAAACTGGGAGTACTATAAATACAACAGAATAAGTGATGTACTTCACAAACTAGTACATGCAAAAACATACAAAAGCAGCACATCCGAATAGAAAAAGATTAAAACTATAAAGAGACTTTAAGGAATATAATAGGAACACAAATGACAGTCACAGGCATAAACAGAACAATAAAACATGACCTTGTTACATACAAACATAAATAAAGAACCACAACTACAGCAGGTCAAACAGAAAAAAAAAAATACAAAAAACAATGAAACTACACCTTGCAGTTAAAATGATGTTACAAGCACACAGGCATTCAACATCAATACAAGTCCAATAAACAAGTGACAAATTGAACGTACATAGATCATGAATACAAATAATCAGAAGGTGGGAAAAAAGGAGTCTGGATAAAATGTAATACTACTGAAAGATCCAAAATTTCAAAAAGCACAAAACCATAAAAACTGTTCATAAGAAATAAAACAAATACAAATGGTATTGTTACGTGGAGTGAAAGACGAGAGGCGAGGGGATCCATATGCAAGCCTTTATTATTGGGACGAGACAGATACATGGTCATACAGGCAGGGTCAAATCAGGAGCAGACAGGAATGTAACAGGCAATCGTAGAGAATAATACAATAAACCAGAGCGAGAGTCCGAAAGGGAGGCAGCAATCAAAATGAGAAAACCAGGTGGGAAAGACAAAACACAGGGGACTAGGAACTCAGAACAACAAACTAGGAAAGCGCTAACAATACAACAATCCGTGAAGTGCACTGGGAAGGACCGGGGCTTTTATAGAACGCCTGATTGGTCATGGGGGCTGACGCAATCAGTGCGGTGGAGGAAGGGAGATGCAGTCCGGAGTGTGGTGCAACAGTCAGAGTGTGTAGGTGAGGTGAGAGTGACATCTGGTGGTGAGCGGACAACGGGACACCGACCAGATTCGTGACAGGTATAAAAACACACCTATAAAACTCCAAAGTACAAATCAAGAGAATAACAGCACAGAAACAAATATACTACAACATGTATCAATACAAACAGAAGTTAAACACCCAACCCCAAGCTGCACTCAAGCAGTATGAGGAGCATAACTAGACAAAAACCATAACAGCACAGGTACACAAAATATCTAGCGAAGCAATCAGTCATTTTCTTCATAAAATAACAATGCATATCTTTAAACCTCAAATGCTCATGTCCAGGTGCAGCCCGTGCTGGAACAAGCCCAGTCAGGAGACAATAAAGAACAGAGACAAGGGGAATTTAACTCAGGTCTGCCCAAAGGCCTACCTGAAATGGTGATCAACCTGGAGCTTCTACACTGATAGTTTTCTTGGTTATCTGGCAAAAAAGTGCTTACAATCTGAAGAGCATCTAGAGAGCCAATAAACCTAGATCACCCTAGCCTGCTAGTTGATAACAACCTTGGCAGAGCATTTGAAGCACTAGCAAACCTGAAACCAAGACATCCCAAGCAAACAGACAACCTCCGTGGGCACCACGAGGAAGCTTTGAACACTCAGCATGGCTGACCCTACAGAGCTTGGAACACTTCTCTACGCTGAAACAATCAATGGAGATAAGACCAGAGCTGCAAAACCACAACTACACAACAAAAGTTGTGAATATCCTTGAACTAGTCAAGCTAGTTTAAGAAATACATTTTTTTTTTTTTTTTTTTAAATACAAAAACCAGGATGCACAAAAGAGACAAATTGACTATATAGTGCCACTTTATGGCTGTGGCATAAAGTCACTGGTCACATCTTATTTCAAAATAAATACATAAATAGATTATAAATCTAAGGCATACAATATGAGGCCAACACTGGAATTACAACAAATACAAAAGGATAAGTGATGAACATTGACAGAAAAAAAAAAAGAAAGAAAAAAAAGCACATTAAAATGAAACAAAGATATCCCTAAATCAACAGGCAAAGGGAAAACAGATTCATTTAAAGCAAGATAAATGAAACATGTCAATGAATATACATAATTGTTTCAAATCAATACAACTACAATACAAGTAAAAAAAAAAAGTAAAATATAAAAGGTATGATTACAAATGGTAAAACAGACATACCAAAAAATAAAACACTCCAAAGCAGACCTGCGGGGAATAACAGCCCTGAGGCATATGCATATATATTTATTACATATATACACATATATATATATAAGATAAAGAGTGTAGCTACATCTGGAATTAAGTCAGCAGTGGGATTCCAGACAGCCAGAAAAACAAACACATGGTCTAGGTGCAGATGGACAAAAAGGAGGACTGCATAATTAAAGTTTAATGCATGTGCAACTCTCTTAGATCTAGTGCTAAAGCTGTAAGAACACAAGTCATAACTTGCAGAGCTCACAATGGTCTACAGCATTGCAGTATGAAGAAAATTAAAACAAGCAAATCTCTTAGAGTTTTCCTTGAAAGGTGTACTACAAAATATTCAACTTTCACGTAAAAGTAAACACTGATTCTAACAGTATCTGAGAGGCAAAGGCGGCATAAGAGATTGTAATGTAAAATAAAGATCCTAATCCAGAAACAAAGAAAAGACATGTACTGCAAAAAGGTAATTAACCAACAACATTGTAGAAAAAAAAAAAAAAAAAAAAAAGAGAGACAGATTAAAACGCAACAGTAAGCATATTGAACAAGGAAAAAAAAATGGATTTCAATCTAATTAATACGTTTAAATTGGAAGGAGAACTTATGAAACACACAGACAGGAAAAATAACAGCACATTAAATCACATATCTAAATCATAAACTAAATCATAACATTTACAACTGATTAAATCAAACAAAAAAACCTGGAATAATAACAAAACATTGTGGAGACATTGTTTTTGAACCTTTCTTTTACATAAGTTGAGTTCACTTGTCATTAAAAGCAATGCATCAAATGATCAACCAACCCAAGAGCTTTGTACATGTCAAGTCACCTTTATTTATGTAGCACTTTTAACAATACAATGGCTAAATATCTCTGCTCCCTTATTTCTAATCACCAAGTTCGAGGCACCACTATCTACACTAAAGTGCCTTCACGTAACTGACGCGGCTCTCTGTACTGATCGTCAATTACTATACCTAACATTGGTTGATCAAAGCTTTTGAAGAAAGCAGCTCAACCCACCAAAATTATCAACAGGCTGAATGAAAAACAGTAGTTAAAGTTCTGTTTCCATTAAGTTTCCTTAAGAACAGTTCTTCTCATTTCCAAAGGCCAAGCGCAAATGAGGCTAGAAGAGCTTTAAGGACTTTAGTTTTTACCTGAATAAGCCTCACATCATTAAGGTACACGATAACGGCACATCTAACTCCAAGATCCCAGCTGACCTGAGGAAAATATAAAACATGTCGTCAAGTTAACAATCTTAATTGCATGAAATTCTAAATGAATTGTTTCAAGAATAGAAAACTATATTTCCAGTAGTAATGTCCAGTAGGATGGCGGTTATATCCGCGGGCGCTGCGGATAATACGCGGGTCGGGTAATAAAAAAAAATGCTTTCTAATTATTTGCGGGTGGATGAGATAAATCAATAATGAGGCAAAGATTAACTACATTTTCTAAAATATGAACCTGTTTTAAATACTTTTTTCAGGCAAACAATTTCATTTTTGTGTGTGTGTCTGTTTGTGTGTTCACCTGTTCGAGAAGTTGTGACAGAAAAAAGACATTCCAGATAAAGTTTGAAGGGAGTTACGCCTGTGTTAATGCTATTGAGTAGGGTAATATGCAGTGGTGTAATGCAGTACCTTTCTTTATCAGTCGGCTTTGCGTATACCCACTTCTAAATCCCCTCTGATAAGCATCATTCAGTAGTGTCCTGCATTAGCCAAAATCATGACAGGCCACCATTTCTAATTCAGGCGTATGTGAATAAATGCAAATATTCGCTCAAAACACATAGTAAAGACGGTAAGGACCGTAGCTCCGGCAGCCCGGTAAAGTTAGTTTTAGGTTTGATATTCGCCTGATATTCGCTTTTTCCATGCCACTGTTCTAAAGAGTGGGCAGTCCTACAAAGTTACCACTACCACGATTAGTTTTAACAATATGCAACAACTTTATATCGACATAAAAATATTATTTAAAAACCACCTAAATGTACTGTAGCAGCAAATTTAAACCGGAGAAAGCTTTGACGTGCTGTCTCAGCACTTGATGCGTAAGGGACCGTCTGAAAATTCCACCTACTGGGTATAAAACGTCCAATGTATTTTAATTAAAGTGACTTTTAACATTTAAAATAAAACATTGTACAGATGTACAGATTAGATTTTGCCAATATCTTCCTTACTGTATGTACAGTACATAATTATTTTTTGAAAAAAAATAAATAAATACTGTCATTTTTACTGTCAAGTTTTGTTTTGTTTTGTTTTTTTCATGTTTCAAAGTGGTACTACATTTCTAGTTACAAGACTGACTTACTACAGGTCATATTTTGCCAATATCACCCTTACTGTACATACGTAAATAATTATTTTATTTAAAAATTACTGTAATGCACAAAACGGGTTTTTTCATATTTTAAAGGTTGTAGTACATTCTACAGACTGACTTACTACAGGTCATATTTTGCCAATATCACCCTTACTGTACATACAGTAAATAATTATTCTTAGAAAAAAATTACTGTAATCACAAAAGGGTTTTTTCATATTTCAAAGGTTGTAGTACATCTAAGACTGACTTACTACAGGTCATATTTTGCCAATATCAACCTTACTGTACATACAGTAAATAATTATTCTTAGAAAAAAATTACTGTAATTCATCAAAAGGGTTTTTTCATATTTCAAAGGCTGTAGTACATTTCTAGTTACAAGACTGACTTACTACAGGTCATATTTTGCCAATATCACCCTTACTGTACATACAGTAAATAATTATTCTTAGAAAAAAAAGTTACTGTAATTCACCAAAAGGGTTTTTTCATCTTTCAAAGGTTGTAGTACATTTCTAGTTACAAGACTGACTTACTACAGGTCATATTTTGCCAATATCACCCTTACTGTACATACAGTAAATAATTATTCTTATTAAAAAATTACTGTAATGCACAAAACGGGTTTTTTCATATTTCAAAGGTTGTAGTACATCTCTAGTGGGCAGACTGACTTACTACAGGTCATATTTTGCCAATATCACCCTTACTGTACATACAGTAAATAATTATTCTTAGAAAAAAATTACTGTAATGCACCAAAAGGGTTTTTTCATCTTTCAAAGGTTGTAGTACATCTCTAGTGGGCAGACTGAATTACTACAGGTCACCAATACCTCCTTTCATGTATATACTGTATACATATATTTTTGTGAAAAAATTACAGTAAGTTCCCAAAAGGATTTTTTCATGCTATGAAGGTTGTAATATATTCCTTGTTATAAGACTGACTTACTACAGGTGACATGTAAATTATCTTAAGAAGGTTTTTGTTTTAAGAGGATGCTGTTCCCTTTTGGTGCTCTATGATGTCTTTTCTGGAAACTACTCCTGTTAATATGCATGTATTAATATTTTCATATCTTGTATTTCTCATCTGCTGATGTAGCCACCTGACATGGCAGCATATTATGTTTCCACCACTTTGCACTTTGCACTTGATTGTCACCCTTATGGTCTTGTCTTCCCTCCAAAACCAAAACCAACTCCAGGTCTTTTGTTCATGTTCCTATCTTCAGCTGCAAGGTGGTTGTCCTTACACAACAACCCAAAATAATTGTCCTTACTGTTACTTACTGCATAACATAGAAAATAATTGTTGATTTGAATATTGTTGTTTTATAATCTGTCTAATTGTTCTTGGAATGCCTTTTGAATTATACATAAATGTTGTATTACAGGTATTATTACCCGTGTAATATCTTAATCACTGTTTTTCTGGAACATGTTGAAAATTGATTTAAGTGGTACTTATATTGTAATAAACCCCTTTTACTGAGTGTGTAGTGAACTCATTTTTACTGTACTACTTTTTCTTTGTTGTGAACATACATTTTCAAATAAAACAAATTTGGGTGTTTTCTTCATTTGATTAAATTATTAAAACTGTTTTCAGGACTACTTTGCGGTAACTATGTACATATTTATTACACACTGAAATTGGTCAACATACATTTATCTTACTGTTTTATTACATATTCAGTTCTTGTTATTTTTACCATGTTACATATTTAACAGAAATTAAATCCAAATCATCCACATATTTTTTGAGGAAAAGAGTACTGACATCATGTGTTCCATTACATATTATCACTTAAGATCACCCCACACTAACCTTGCCCCTAAAACCTACCACAACAGAAAACTATATGCGGTTTTTAATGTACACACACAAAAAATAAATAAATAAATATATAAATAAAAATCTGTATAATCTACAAGGTTGATTCCTCATAGCATGGCATGGAATAGATAAGTAAATAAATAAATAATTAAATGCATAAATAAAGCAGGTATTTCCATCTTACTGGGAACATTTACTAGGGGTTACATGGACCACATATGCACACACAAACACACAAATTACACTGTAAAATTAATTGTTGGTTTACCTTTAAAAATATGTAACTGGTTGGCTTACAAAATTGGGTTCAAAGAAATTAGAAATCTAAATTAACAAAAAGTAAAAGGTAAATGAATAGAAACTCTAAATATGTTATCCAAACATTACTTCACAAAGTTCACAAAAGAACAAAACGTTGTGTTAACAAATCATGAAAATGTAGATATCTAAAAAAAAATCAGTAGAAATAAGTTAAGTAAATAAATAAATATCTATATCTATACTGAATATATATATATATATATAGATAGATATAGATATGTATGTGTGTGTGTGTGTGTGTGTATTACTTTAGTTTTGAAGGATGTGCGGTGCGTGAGGGCTTTAAATTTATATTTAACAGTGCGTCACTGTGTTGCTTTCGCAATTGACTCGATTATTCCGCTTAGATTAACGCAAGTGAATTTTTTTTATTTAATTTGTTTATCTTTATTTTTTTGTAATTTTTTGGGGCATGGATTCTTTTGTCTTAACTTCAGAGATCAGAACTGGTGAGTATAACAACAATTGCTAATCCTGACTGTTAGTTGACTGTCGGTAGCATAATCCAGTGCTTTTATTATCCAAGAGATATTATGTTAAGATAAAAAGCAATTAACAATATATTTTAGATTACTGAGGTTCAAAAGTTGCTTATATACCAAAGGGGGAAAAAGAAGAGGACTGAAATGCATTTATAGTGTACTTTCAAACCGCTGTAGGCCTATTTTTATAATTTTATGATTTTAAATTAACAGTCTTTCACATCCACTGACAATGTAGGTTAGGTTTTGATTAAACTTCTTAAAAGAAAGTTGAACGTTCCAAAATAGGCAACTAATTTCAAGAAGTAAAATAAACTTACAGCCATTAATAGTGATTATAAACATATTAGATGTAAATTGGTGCATTATCCTGATCCCTCTTGTGGATAATATTAGTATTACAGCCTTTATTGTTCACTTGACGAATTTTGCTGTACAAGCATTAGAAATTCATGAAGGATGGTCTGAGGATGATGCATGCAAAGTTTTGTTCAAACTGGATGAATGGCCTGAGGATTTAGACTCTGCTTTCGATGTAGTTTACAACAGGAATAACAAAATTATTAGTAGTAGTACTACTTGTAGTAGTAATAATAGTAGCATTATTATATGAAGAAAATAGAAATTATTGAAAAATGCAGTACACTACAGTTTACGCACTTCAACTCTTAAATATAGCTAATTTTTGTGCATATGTGTATGTTTGCTGACATTTCACTATAATTTCTACTGAAAACAATAGTATGTCATAAGCTGTTTGAAACACATTTGAAATAATTGATTTAAGTTGACATTACATTACAAACATTAATATGTAGCCTATAGTTCATTTGCATTACAGAATTTACTGTTAGTTTGTGGAGTGTGTGTAAGCATGTATTTGAAAGTGTTCAAGCTTTCAACTTCAGCAATGCACATTCATGATTCACTGTTTTATTATTGTTGTTGTCATATTTTTTTTTTTTTAATTACAATTTAATTGGTAGTTTAACACTGTCTATTTTATAACTTTGTAGAATATGACTCGTGGTAGGAAACAAAAGGCAGCAAAAGACCTGTGGGCTTTAGCAGGGGGTTTCAGTGTTGTAGTGAAACACTTCTCAAAACTGAATGTTGGACATACCATTCCATATAATTCTGAGATCTGGACCAGTCTGTCTCTGTCAATTTTTGGAAATGACAACAAACAAAACAAACATTGGTTGTGGGTAATTTGGCATGACAATCGCAGGGGACTTAAAGACCAAGTGCTGCTATCAAGGAAACTTGAAAGGAGCCAGCTTCCAGATCCTGCCTTAGGATGGTCTGATACTGAAGATAAGCCTACAGAAAGTGAAACACTTTGTACATTACAAGACTCAACACACAGTAAAAGTCCCTTACATGTCAGTGAAGATGACGCTGATGATACTTCGTGGGACAGTGCTGATGATGTTAAAAAAACATTGTTACAGGAGAATGACTCTGACAAAACTAACATCAACATGGCTGCTCAATCTTGTGCTGTTGATCAGGAAACTGCTGGGGATGCAGTTAATAAAAGTGAAATTCCTGAAGAACTATTCAGCGAAGAAGGAGACATACATACTACTCCAACAGAGTTAAGTGAAATGGTGACAGATTTCTCCAAGGAAAAGACAGATAGTGAACAAGAGTCACTAACAGTTAAAGATGCTTTTGACTCATTGATTACAGCAACAGAAAATGGTGAAAATGACAGTGCACCACAGAGAAAGCCAAAGAAGGTTCGTAAGGTTTGTTCTGTTCCAAGAACCTTTAAGATTTCACTCAACAAAAAGAAATGGAGAGCAATAAAACCAAGAATAGGTTCCGTGCAATTAAGGAAACCGTGGACTCATATCATATATGAGGCATTCAACAAAGTGAACCCTAACTGTGTACTTGCCTTCAAGTACCAACATGCCAGATTGATGCACAGCAGGAAAAGGAATTCTGCTTTTTTAAATATTCGTGCAGTTTGCACATTTCCAACGTGCAAATCTCAGTACATTTTTCTGATGAAGAGAAAACCTACAAACATGCAGAGAAAAGTTTTCATGACAGTTTATCGCCATGGACAAATCTGCCATTTAAAAAACCACACTCGAAAACGTCAGGCATCCAATGTCCGTAGAGGAAAAATTGCAAGAGTCATCCATAAAGGAGTGAGTCAAGTTTACTACAGTAAGCTCAGGAGGACTCCTGTGGAAGAAATTATGGCAGGAAATTTAACAAGGTCTCTTAACAGAGACATCTTAAAAGTAATTTCCTCAGAGGTAAAAAAAGCTGCATCACTACATGACAATGTCTTGTTAGAAATGCATTTAACACAACGAATTATGAAGGAATGTGACACCAGTTACCGACATTTGCCAGGTTACATTCAGAACTTCCAGGTAGATCCTTTCAGCTGTCACATGTACACCGAAAAGGGAATTTCAATCTTAGTGACGCATATGAGGAAAAAGTCACCAGTAACGCTCTATTTGGATGCCACTGGTAGTGTGGTGTCTAAAATACCAGAACAGAAAAAAAGAGTGCTGTACTATGCCCTTGTGTTGGCAGGTCAGGGCCATGGCACACCACCTTTGCCTATTGCTGAAATGCTGTCAAATGACCACACTGTGCCATCAGTTTCTTTTTGGCTGATGAAGTTTGTGCACAACCTGTCAAAGTACACTACACTGACAATCAGGTATTTGGAGACAGATTACAGTTGGGCGCTTATACAAGCTGCTCTATTGGCTTTCAATAAAGAGAGCATTCTGTCATACCTTGACAGATGTTTTGATATTTGCCAGGGCAAGGATGATGGGATGGACAGCAAAGGTTTCACTGTGATACACCTTTGTTCAGCACATGTGCTTAAGGCTGTAGCCCAAGCCATTTGCAGGCATGTGACAGACAAGGGACACAGGGAGTTTGTGATTTTTGTGTTCGCAAGACTGCAAAATAGCCAGACTCTAGATGAAGCAATTTGGATCTTTCAGGCTCTTTGCATTGTCCTTCAAACAAGGACAAATACTGCTTCTGTAAAGAAGAGTATTAAGGCTCTTCAAGGACTCATTCAATCCTTCAACCTGGACATAGATATGCCTGAAAACAGAGTCCAGATGAGTGCAGATGATAAGGATGTGCAGTCCAGAACAATTGTGGGAAGGTCTCGCTTCTCAACTGTGTTTAGAAGAGCGTTTGATGAGGCAACCACTACAGTTACTGAAGAGGAAGAGTCTTCAGAAGAAAACTTGTACTACAGTCCAAGCATCATTCAAACACTTTTTAACACATACATGCCTATCTTTCCAATGTGGAGTGGAGTCATGCTGGGTGATCTAGAGAGACATGCAGCAGACAAAGACATTGCATCAGTGGAAGATGGAGGACAAAGACAAGACAACAAGACACGAGAAACAAATTGCCATGTAGAAGGATGGTTTTCCATTGTCAAGCAACACATCCTAATGAAAGCTCGTAGACTGCGGCCAGGCAACTTTGTACGCAAAATGTACTCTTCCTTGCAAGGAAGATACATTGAGCATATAATGCAGCATGGCTTTCCTTTAAAACTCCTCCAAAAACCTCTAAATGTAAGAGATATTACATTTGCAGAGGAATCATGGGCCAAAAAAGAAAAAGTGACTGCTTCTAAGATGGGAGAGTCCAAGTATTACTCCATCCCAACATCAGTACCACATCCTAAAAGGAAACAGTCAAGGAAGGCCAAAAGGAATGTCACAACTGCAGTGGATCAAGCAAGAGAAAATACATTTGAAGTCTCAAGCAATCAAGAGCAAGATATCTCAGCAATTACAGTACCAGAAAAGAATGCAAAACAGCAACCTACTACTACAAAGCTCGGAGAGGCTACATCTGCTCCCAAAAAGAAGCAGCAAAGAAAGCCCAAAAAGCGTGATCATACAGCAAGTGAAAGTGAAACACAATCCAAAACATCCAGCAATGATAAGGTAGACTTGTCCTCCTTGATGACCATGAGAGCTACTGGACTTGATACTTACACTTGTAAGGACAAGGATGTTGCAGCTACTTTGAAGACAACGCCACTAAATGTACAAGATGAAGTATGTAAAGTTCACAATACATTTATATTAGTTTGAAAATAGTATACTACAGTATTGTAAAATAATTCATGTAAAATCACAGCTTGTCTTGACTTTGTTATTACAGCCAGAACAACTGTGGAAAATGAAGGAATGTGAAGTAGTTGTAGCTGTCCAAAAAATGGCAGACAAGAAGACTTGGATGTCTCTGAGACTGAGCGACTTCATTACATTAAAGCCTCACAACCTATTGAATGGAGAGGTTAGTACTTTTCTGTACTGTAATGATGAATTATTTTTATATGAACAGAACTTTACTACTGGACCAAGAAATATCTAACTGTGGAATATTTTCCAGACAATAGAGTACTATATTCATGCCTGTATGAATCAAAGTGCCACCACAAAGAGACTGTACATTCTAAACCACTACACCATAGGTGTAATCTTATTTGGAGGAATGCAACAAATTACACGCCAAATCTTCAAGAAAGTAAGTAGCCTAGAACATGAATCATACAATTTCAGTTTCAACAGACCATACTGAAGTAGAGACAAGTCTAGCATAACAGTAAAACACATTCTGAATGAATTGTTAAAATTGACTGTGTTGTCCACTAGTGGGATTACAGTTAGCATTATGTTTGTTTAGGGAGAAGTGTTTTTGGTGGGATTCCCATTGTAAAATTAGCATTCCAGAGGCAAAATATTATGTTATTGAGGTCGTTTCAACCCGCAGACATGAAAAACAACCCACGGCAACAGTGTTAAAGTAGCCAAATTCTGCGGGAAAACCACAGACTTGGCAAAACTGTATGTTCTTACAGCCTGTTAATCTGCAAATGTGTAACACAGCTTGTAATATTTTCACTGTTTCAATTGCTTTTGTAGGAAAACTTTGAAAATTATGATGGTGCAGTGGGATTTGTTAATGTACATAGCAATCACTGGAAGTTTGTGGTAAGCAAAACCAGTTGTAATTGAAAATTGGAGTCATTCCTTAGTTGTAGTATTAAATGCTATCATTAATACTGTAGAAAACAATGGTGAATACGGTGTAATTTAGGATTCATTATGTGGTTACATTTTTAAAATTACATTCATTTATATTTTTCCTTTTAACTTCTCTGTTATGGGATGAACCTGGGAAATGAATCTGTAGTTCCTTCATGCCATGTCACAGCAGATATTTGTTGTTGACCCAGCTGATGTCTTGAATGACCTCAAGGACTCAAAACTAGCAGCCACACGTTTTCGGTAAGACAAATAAGACAAAAACATTATGTTTCCTCACATTTGTCACATTTATTTCCCTTTTTCCTTAAAAAAAAAAAAAAATTTTCATTTTAGAAAATATTTCAAGACACGCTTCAGTTTGCATGGCAAAAGACACTGGTTACATGTTAAATGGAAACCCAGCACCATTGTCCACACGGTGCAGGAGGACGCAACGAGTTGTGGTATTTTTGTTATGCAGGTGAATTTTATTGTTTTGTAAATTATTTTATGTCAATATAAATTAAGTCAATACAAATGATTTATTATTTAGAAAAACATTGTCATGATGACATGTAAAAAGTTTTTTTTTCTTCCCAACACACACACACACACACACACACACACACACACACAAACAATTACAAGGTGTATTTACCCATTTGAAGTTTTGCATGTAACATTTCCTTTCTTTTAAGATGGCAGAAGAGGTCATTGACAAATTTCCTGCCATCCCTGATGTCTTCAACATCGATCCAAATCCAGAAAGCATCAAGCTACTCAGACAAGAAATAGCCAAGGACATCCTTCGTGGATCAGGTAATATTACAAGCATCCAGTAATTCAACACAATATGTATCGGATATTCTAGAAGAGTTATTGAACTGTATTAGTCAAAGAATAAGAGGCCTAAATAATAATTTAATATGGAGTTTACATTCTGAAACTTATGGTTAAACATACATGCAAACATACATACATAAATACATACATACATAAAAAAAATAAACAGACAGATAGACAGACAGACAGACAGATAGATAGATAGATAGATAGATAGATAGACAGATAAATAAATAAATAAATAAATAAATTCTGCTGTAGAATCCAAGGAAGAGTACTGTTCATACTGTGGATGCAAGGAAGTACAATCTGACATCAACAGTCTTTGGGTATGTATATTGAATTTAAGCAAGTGATTAATCATGTATTAGCAATACAATTATGCATGTATTAACTTTATAATGGTGCAATTCTGCTTACTTTTGAAGATACAATGTGAAAACTGCCAAAGATGGTACCACACAGGCTGCCTCGGACTGTCTCCAGACAGTATACCTGAACAAGTTGCCCCGTGGTATTGCTCAGTGTGTGAATAGTGAGAAGAAGAAAAAAAAGGCCACTTAAATTTTTTGGATTGTTACAATAACAATATTTGAAAAGTTGCCTAACTTTGTGAATGTATCTGTGTTTTTTTGGACTTATTCAAAAAATGACTTCAATCATAAAAAATTTCTTATTTATAACATTGAAAATATTATTAAGTTCTTATAATAAAAAAACAACAACAACAAAAAAACTTTTGTGTACGGTTTCTGAACCAATAAAAGAAATGTGTTGTAGAAGTAACAGCGGTTCCAATACCTACTTATGCCTAATATATTTACAGGAAATAATTCAGTGGAGTGGCCACTACGCATATACTACAACCTTTAGAACATTTAAAAAAAAAAGTAATAGATTCATTATTTTTTAATTAAAAATATCTTTGTACTGCATATACAGTAAAAATGTAACTGTCAAAATATGACCTGTAGTAAGTCAGTCTTGTAACTAGAAATGTACTACAGCCTTTGAAAGATGAAAAAACCCTTTTGGTGAATTACAGTATTTTTTTTCTAAGAATAATTATTTACTGTATGTACAGTAAGGGTGATATTGGCAAAATTTGACCTGTAGTAAGTCAGTCTTGTAACTAGAAATGTACTACAACCTTTGAAAGATGAAAAAACCCTTTTGGTGAATTACAGTAATTTTTTTCTAAGAATAATTATTTACTGTATGTACAGTAAGGGTGATATTGGCAAAATATGACCTGTAGTAAGTCAGTCTTGTAACTAGAAATGTACTACAACCTTTGAAAGATGAAAAAACCCTTTTGGTGCATTACAGTAATTTTTTTCTAAGAATAATTATTTACTGTATGTACAGTAAGGGTGATATTGGCAAAATATGACCTGTAGTAAGTCAGTCTGCCCACTAGAGATGTACTACAACCTTTGAAAGATGAAAAAACCCTTTTGGTGCATTACAGTAATTTTTTTCTAAGAATAATTATTTACTGTATGTACAGTAAGGCTGATATTGGCAAAATATGACCTGTGTAAGTCAGTCTTGTAACTAGAAATGTACTACAGCCTTTGAAATATGAAAAAAACCCTTTTGGTGAATTACAGTAATTTTTTCTAAGAATAATTATTTACGGTATGTACAGTAAGGGTGATATTGGCAAAATATGACCTGTAGTAAGTCAGTCTTCTAACTAGAAACATACTACAACCTTTGAAACACGAAAAAACCCTTTTGGTGCATTACAGTAAATTTTTAATAAAAATAATTATTTACTGTATGTACAGTAAGGCTGATATTGGCAAAATATGACCTGTAGTAAGTCAGTCTTGTAACTAGAAATGTACTACAGCCTTTGAAATATGAAAAAACCCTTTTGGTGAATTACAGTAATTTTTTTCTAAGAATAATTATTTACTGTATGTACAGTAAGGGTGATATTGGCAAAATATGACCTGTAGTAAGTCAGTCTGCCCACTAGAGATGTACTACAACTTTGAAAGATGAAAAAACCCTTTTGGTGAATTACAGTAATTTTTTTCTAAGAATAATTATTTACTGTATGTACAGTAAGGGTGATATTGGCAAAATATGACCTGTAGTAAGTCAGTCTTGTAACTAGAAACATACTACAACCTTTGAAACATGAAAAAACCCTTTTGGTGCATTACAGTAAATTTTTAATATGAATAATTATTTACTGTATGTACAGTAAGGGTGTGAGTACATTAACAAATATGACCTGTAGTAAGTCAGTCTGCTTACTAAGTGTATACAACCTTTGGGAAATATGAAAAAACCCTTTTGGTGAATTACAGTAATTTTTAATAAGAATAATTATTTACTGTATGTACAGTAAAGGCTGATATTGGCAAATATGACCTGTAGTAAGTCAGTCTTACCCACTAAATGCACCACAACCTTTGAAATATGAAAAAACCCTTTTTGAGGTAGAAATACAGTAATTTTTTTAATAAGAATAATTATTTACTGTTATGTACAGTAAGGGTGATATTGGCAAAATATGACCTGTAGTAAGTCAGTCTTGTAACTAGAAATGTACTACAGCCTTTGAAATATGAAAAAACCCTTTTGATGAATTACAGTAATTTTTTTTCTAAGAATAATTATTTACTGTATGTACAGTAAGGTTGATATTGGCAAAATATGACCTGTAGTAAGTCAGTCTGCCCACTAGAAATGTACTACAACCTTTGAAACATGAAAAAAATCCTTTTGGTGCATTACAGTATTTTTTTTCTAAGAATAATTATTTACTGTATGTACAGTAAGGCTGATATTGGCAAAATATGACCTGTAGTCAGTCTTGTAACTAGAAATGTACTACAGCCTTTGAAATATGAAAAAAACCCTTTTGGTGAATTACAGTATTTTTTTTCTAAGAATAATTATTTACTGTATGTACAGTAAGGCTGATATTGGCAAAATATGACCTGTAGTAAGTCAGTCTTCTAACTAGAAACATACTACAACCTTTGAAACACGAAAAAACCCTTTTGGTGCATTACAGTAAATTTTTAATAAAAATAATTATTTACTGTATGTACAGTAAGGCTGATATTGGCAAAATATGACCTGTAGTAAGTCAGTCTTGTAACTAGAAATGTACTACAGCCTTTGAAAGATGAAAAAACCTGTTTTGTGCATTACAGTAATTTTTTAATAAAAATAATTATTTACGGTATGTACAGTAAGGCTGATATTGGCAAAATATGACCTGTAGTAAGTCAGTCTTGTAACTAGAAATGTACTACAACCTTTGAAAGATGAAAAAACCCTTTTGGTGCATTACAGTAATTCTTTTCTAAGAATAATTATTTACTGTATGTACAGTAAGGCTGATATTGGCAAAATTTGACCTGTAGTAAGTCAGTCTGCCCACTAGAGATGTACTACAACCTTTGAAAGATGAAAAAACCCTTTTGGTGAATTACAGTAAAAAAATTTTTCTAAGAATAATTATTTTACTGTATGTACCCAGTAAGGTTATTGGCAAAATATATGACCTGTAGTAAGTCAGTCTGCCCACTAGAAATGTGCACAACCTTTGAAACATGAAAAAAATGCTTTTGGTGCATTACAGTATTTTTTTTTTTTCTAAGAATAATTATTTACTGTATGTACAGTAAGGCTGATATTGGCAAAATATGACCTGTAGTCAGTCTTGTAACTAGAAATGTACTACAGCCTTTGAAATATGAAAAAAACCCTTTTGGTGAATTACAGTATTTTTTTTCTAAGAATAATTATTTACTGTATGTACAGTAAGGCTGATATTGGCAAAATATGACCTGTAGTAAGTCAGTCTTCTAACTAGAAACATACTACAACCTTTGAAACACGAAAAAACCCTTTTGGTGCATTACAGTAAATTTTTAATAAAAATAATTATTTACTGTATGTACAGTAAGGCTGATATTGGCAAAATATGACCTGTAGTAAGTCAGTCTTGTAACTAGAAATGTACTACAGCCTTTGAAATATGAAAAAACCCTTTTGATGAATTACAGTAATTTTTTTTCTAAGAATAATTATTTACTGTATGTACAGTAAGGTTGATATTGGCAAAATATGACCTGTAGTAAGTCAGTCTGCCCACTAGAGATGTACTACAACCTTTAAAATATGAAAAAACCCGTTTTGTGCATTACAGTAATTTTTAAATAAACATAATTATTTACTGTATGTACAGTAAGGGTGATATTGGCAAAATATGACCTGTAGTAAGTCAGTCTTGTAACTAGAAATGTAGTACCACCTTTGAAACATGAAAAAACCCTTTTGGTGAATTACAGTAACTTTTTTTTCTAAGAATAATTATTTACTGTATGTACAGTAAGGGTGATATTGGCAAAATATGACCTGTAGTAAGTCAGTCTTGTAACTAGAAATGTACTACAGCCTTTGAAATATGAAAAAACCCGTTTTGTGCATTACAGTAATTTTTTAATAAAAATAATTATTTACGGTATGTACAGTAAGGGTGATAAAGACAAAATATGACCTGTAGTAAGTCAGTCTTGTAACTAGAAATGTACACAGCCTTTGGAAATATGAAAAACCAGCACAGTGAATTACAGTAATTTTTTAATAAGAATAATTATTTACTGTATGTGTACAGTAAGGGTGATATTGGCAAAATATGACCTGTAGTAAGTCAGTCTTGTAACTAGAAATGTACTACAGCCTTTGAAATATGAAAAAACCCTTTTGATGAATTACAGTAATTTTTTTTCTAAGAATAATTATTTACTGTATGTACAGTAAGGTTGATATTGGCAAAATATGACCTGTAGTAAGTCAGTCTGCCCACTAGAAATGTACTACAACCTTTGAAACATGAAAAAAATCCTTTTGGTGCATTACAGTATTTTTTTTCTAAGAATAATTATTTACTGTATGTACAGTAAGGCTGATATTGGCAAAATATGACCTGTAGTCAGTCTTGTAACTAGAAATGTACTACAGCCTTTGAAATATGAAAAAAACCCTTTTGGTGAATTACAGTATTTTTTTTCTAAGAATAATTATTTACTGTATGTACAGTAAGGCTGATATTGGCAAAATATGACCTGTAGTAAGTCAGTCTTCTAACTAGAAATGTACTACAGCCTTTGAAAGATGAAAAAAACCTTTTGGTGCATTACAGTAATTTTTTTCTAAGAATAATCATTTACTGTATGTACAGTAAGGGTGATATTGGCAAAATATGACCTGTAGTAAGTCAGTCTGCCCACTAGAGATGTACTACAATCTTTGAAACATAAAAAGAAAATCCTTTTGGTGAATTACAGGTATTTTTTTTTATAAGAATAATTATTTACTGTATGTACAGTAAGGGTGATATTGGCAAAATATGACCTGTAGTAAGTCAGTCTGCCCACTAGAAATGTACTACAACCTTTGAAACATGAAAAAAATCCTTTTGGTGCATTACAGTATTTTTTTTCTAAGAATAATTATTTACTGTATGTACAGTAAGGCTGATATTGGCAAAATATGACCTGTAGTAAGTCAGTCTTCTAACTAGAAACATACTACAACCTTTGAAACACGAAAAAACCCTTTTGGTGCATTACAGTAAATTTTTAATAAAAATAATTATTTACTGTATGTACAGTAAGGCTGATATTGGCAAAATATGACCTGTAGTAAGTCAGTCTTGTAACTAGAAATGTACTACAGCCTTTGAAATATGAAAAAACCCTTTTGATGAATTACAGTAATTTTTTTTCTAAGAATAATTATTTACTGTATGTACAGTAAGGTTGATATTGGCAAAATATGACCTGTAGTAAGTCAGTCTGCCCACTAGAGATGTACTACAACCTTTAAAATATGAAAAAACCCGTTTTGTGCATTACAGTAATTTTTAAATAAACATAATTATTTACTGTATGTACAGTAAGGGTGATATTGGCAAAATATGACCTGTAGTAAGTCAGTCTTGTAACTAGAAATGTACTACAGCCTTTGAAATATGAAAAAACCCTTTTGATGAATTACAGTAATTTTTTTTCTAAGAATAATTATTTACTGTATGTACAGTAAGGTTGATATTGGCAAAATATGACCTGTAGTAAGTCAGTCTGCCCACTAGAGATGTACTACAACCTTTGAAAGATGAAAAAACCCTTTTGGTGCATTACAGTAATTTTTTTCTAAGAATAATTATTTACTGTATGTATAGTAAGGGTGATATTGACAAAATATGACCTGTAGTAAGTCAGTCTGCCCACTAGAGATGTACTACAACCTTTGAAAGACGAAAAACCCTTTTGGTGAATTACAGTAATTTTTAATAAGAATAATTATTTACTGTATGTACAGTAAGGCTGATATTAGCAAAATATGACCTGTATGAGAAGTCCAGTCTGCCCACTAGAGATGTACTGTGAAGATGAAAAAACCCTTTTGGTGCATTACAGTAATTTTTTTCTAAGAATAATTATTTACTGTATGTACAGTAAGGCTGATATTGGCAAAATATGACCTGTAGTAAGTCAGTCTTGTAACTAGAAATGTACTACAGCCTTTGAAATATGAAAAAAATCCTTTTGGTGAATTACAGTAATTTTTTTCTAAGAATAATCATTTACTGTATGTACAGTAAGGGTGATATTGGCAAAATATGACCTGTAGTAAGTCAGTCTGCCCACTAGAGATGTACTACAACCTTTGAAACATGAAAAAAACCCTTTTGGTGCATTACAGTAAATTTTTTATAAGAATAATCATTTACTGTATGTACAGTAAGGTTGATATTGGCAAAATATGACCTGTAGTAAGTCACTCAACTACAAATGTAGTACCACTTCTGAAACATGAAATACCCCACTTTGATTCATTACTGTTTTGTATTTTTTCAAAAATTATTTGTGTACTGTAAATACATATTTGTAAGGTAACATATTGGCTAAATATATTCAGTCAGTTTGCCCACAAGGCATTTACTATGGCTTTGAAAATATAATTTGTATTAATTATTGGACTTCGTTTTGTACTGAGAGGTAAATTTGCAGACGGTCCCTAAATCAGCCTAGACGAATATCCGGCGAATATCAAACCTAAAACTAGCTTTACCGAGCTCTAAAAGCGGACATAAATACATGAACAATATCTGCTGAGAGTCACTTCATGAGCATTTTAGCATTTCATTTTACGAAAACTAGCCTTATATCATACACACACAGAAATGTAAAGGTAAACACAGCAACCTGTCAAAATAAAAGTCTGGTTTAACTTCAAAACATTGTGCCAGAAATATATTACTACTATTACTACTACTACCAAAATGAAACAAACATTATTTTTTTAGGGTATAAATCACACAACATTTCTTCCATGTTTTAATTTTAATAGTAAATTCCCCTTTGTTTGCCCAAAAAAAAGTTTGCTTAATTTTCAATAATTAAAAGATAAAGGAAATTAATGTTTTATGCCTTTTTAAATACACAACACAGAATTTCTGAGGGTAAAAAACCCTTTCATAAAATTGAATAAATTAAGTATAAATTCAAATAATTAGACATGCTAAAACACAGAACTTGATAACAATAAAACATATGGTAAGAAAAAATGAAACATTTCATAGGGCGCTAAACATTTTTGTTAAACCTTTATTAAATTGATGTGAAATTGCATAAGTTTCATGATTTTAATTAATTAGACATGCTCTTTGATTAATAACATTTAATTTAACCATTAAAAAGGAGTTGAGAAAACTTAAAATGTGAAAAAACAGAATACAGAAAAATTCAAACGGAAAAAAAAACTAAATTTGGAAAAAAATAAAACGAAATTTTGATTTCATAGACACGTGACACTGCGCTGCACAGAGCGGGACACTTCAAAGGTAGATTTAAAACATCACAAGGAAATGTGTGTACAGTATACTGTAGTGCATGTTTTCATGTCATTACTAAGTGATGAATTTGTTGACTAGATGCTGCATTAGTGGAGAAAGGACAGCAGTATACTTTGGTGATCAAATAGTCTTGTAGACGCCGCTTGAATTGAACGCGACGCATCCAGTGTGTGATACCGGATAGCTGCGAGCTCTTCTAGACGCGGCGCTGCAGTTTTGCCCGTTGTGTGAGTAACATATTTTTATATTTTGATTAGATAACCACAAATGTTCTAGAATAGAAGCAGTTTAAAAGTGAAAGCACACAATATCCACATGTATGTAATTTCAATACTGTGGCCTTTATGTAGATATTTAAAGATGGTCATCTTTAGCTTGTTTGTTGTAATGGTATCACTTTATAATACGAGTCCATTTGTAACATTAAGGTTGATAACAGCTGTAGAATAGAAGTATTGTTCCTTGTTAGAGTGTGTTCATTTCAGCATTTACTGACACATTTTAAAAATTGTAGCTGCTTTTGTTAACATTAATGAACAATGAACTAACTGTAATGATCAATTTATAATTAATAACTAAGTATGGCTAAGTAGGCTACTTTTTTTTAGTAGAGCACTATTTATTTTCCGTTTATTATCCATTTTAAAAACGATCAGTCAATTAATCAGTATCAGCCAGTGTGGTCAAACCCAGTTATCGGTAAAAATCCAGTATCGGTCGACTTCTAGTTAACATCTTGTGGACTGTAAAGTAATAACGCTTTCGCCAGTGAAAAAGTCCACCTGTTGTTGCCCTGTAACATCAAAATCCACCCACATATTTGTTTAGAACGGTTTTTGCTTGTAAACAGAAGTTAGAAAAACTTTAATGATGTATTTGTTTATTACAAATGTGCAGCTTTTCATTTTGCAAGATGTTAACTGATGGACTGGAGTCGTGTGGATTTCCTGTAGAAAGCCGTTTAGACTCACAATTTTGGGTGAACTATTCCTTTAAGACCTTATAATAACGGCTGCCAAAATGTTAAATTCATATCCAATTTGTCTATTATGAATTTCCCTGATTGATGCTAGCATTTGTTAAACTTTGTATAAAGTAATTTTAGCTGTTTATATCAAATTATTAAACCATTTACTCATTTTCCTAATTTTGTGTTTATGTTCCGTAAAGATAAATACTAAAGGTAGTAATTAATGTGGGAAATGCCTGTTCTAACCACGTAGATCCTGTAAACGGAGTTGTGTTTTTGCTTTGTAGTCTTTGATCAAGAGGAGGGAGTATCTACATTCTACATCTGCTTTTCCTCCTTCATTGCTGTGGGTCTCTTCATCATGACTGCAGCAGTGATCGTGACCAACATCAGGAGCAGAACTAAAGGTCTGCCACAGAAAGCCTATCCAATTCACTTTTTTTCCATGCAACACTATTGAATAAAAACTTGTATAGCTGGTCTGAAAACTGACAGTTCACACACTAACACTAAGCCTGTGTATGTTTCAGGTAACACCAGCATATAGGTGAATGCATAAAGAACCTTGAGGCTTTGTGAAGAAAGAAAATAAAAACAAGAAGAGAAGGCAAAACAACCATTAAAAAATAATATAATAACCATTAAAAAATAAATATCCAACCATGAATATAAATAATAATCACTTTTCATTTTATACTTTTATTACAATAATGTTACATCTTTTAAAAATATAACACACCTATTTGTTTTTTCTGTAGTTTGCTTGAATAAAAACATCTGCTAAATGAATAAATGTATATCAATGTTTTTATTATAATTATCTTCATGACTTGTCAGAGTAGGGAATTGTAGCTATTGAATTTATCGTGAAATGTATGTACAAATGTTTTAATGTGGCACCTGTAGCATATCTGCTACAGTATGGAAGGAGATATGGAAGGAAATATCTCCTTAAATAACATGCCAACAGCAAGATGTGATTTTGAGCTAATTTTTCTCCATCTGCACACACACAGACAGCTTTCATTCTTATTAGAGCAGAACAGCCTATTTTTGTTACACTCTCAAAAAGGATGTTTATTGTCATTTTGTGTTAAAAACAAAGGGGGAAAAAAATCATGACAACACAGTGTTTCCAACACAACATGTTAATTATCAGCCAATCACATTGCTGCTTGCGTCACTTCTTGAGCCGTTATTCTTCTCACAAGCAAGTTTCCTCACACTTTTTTTTCATTATCAGGGGATATCTTTGAAAGGTAAGAAAAATGTTTGTTTTTGGCATTAAAAGCTTTTAACATGTCTTTTGTGATCATTTGTAGACAGTTGAGGGACATTTGACACAAATGCGTGAATGGCAGTGGGAGCCTCTTTTAGCAACCTTTATGGTTTCTTTTGTTATATTTATTGTGAATGGAATTGCTTTTAATTAATCATTGACACGCTGTAAATGTTTGACATTAGGAAATTATCTCTGACGCTTACGTTTTTCTTGTCTTTTTAGCTAAATCTTTATTTGGTTCTTGCAGCTTTGAATGAAAGACACTCCAAAGCACCAGTGGCAGTTATTGACATAAGAGGAGATAAACAAGAGACTTTATTTCATTGACCCTTATCATGTTCAAAATATGTAAATAAAATTCTTAATGTTTAAGACGCTGTCAAATACCACATTTTTTTTTCAAATTCAAAGTACAAACTTGATTAACAATTACCTCTTAAGTGACTTTTCACTCAAGGAACAATTCAAATGTTTAAATAACTATATTGTTTACTCCTTTTTTTTTTTTAATAAATGTGGCAGGTTTAATAAATGATATATAAACTATATGTGAGTTTGCAGTGTTTGTATTAGGGGTGTGCAATAATGACAAAAAAAAATTTCTCTCACTATTTTCTGGGGGGGGTTATCCCTAACAATTATTAGACGATATTTTGTTGAGTGTATTATTGTGCTGGTATTAAGGATAGGATAAGGATAAACTTTATTTGTCCCCGAGAAGAAATTTGTCTTGGACAAAATGCTATCATGTTGCTATGAACAAACAATACTAATAAATAAAGACAACTTAAGTAAAACAATTAAGAACATACATTAAAAACACAACTATATGTATATATATGTATGTATATATATATATATATATATATATGTATGTATATGTATGTATGTATGTATGTATATGTATATATATATATATATATATATATAGTAAGGTAAAATGCAAAACATGGTGAAGTGCTAATATGTTTTAAGTGCGTTGTTCTTCTTGGTAGAGTTCAACAGTTTTATCAAGATAGGAACAAATGAAAGTTTCAGTATATTGGTTTTACAAATTCTCAGTTTCTTTCCCGATGGCAGCAGCTGGTATTCGTTAAAAAGAGGGTGTTCAGAAGCAGTGCTGATACTTATTGCTCTTCTCGTCAATGCCTGTTCATACAAAGTCTGTATGGGTACATATTGCTTTATTCCTATAACTTTCATGGCTATTTTGTGGATATGTGTCAGTTTGTTTTCAGTTGGACAGACAAGTTTCCAAACTAGACTGTGATTCCGTAGCAGATAAGACTTTCAAACACGGCTCGGTAAAAAACAAGCAAGATATTGCTACCCACCCCATACAGTCTCAACCTCCTTAAAAAATAAAGTCTCTGTTGTAGTCGTGTGCACAAACTGTCAATATGTGTCTTCCAACAAAAAACACTGTCCATGTAAAACCCCAAATATCTGCAGGATGTCACTTGCTGTATCACTGCGTCTTTAATGATCACAGGCTTGTGATCAGATATACTTCATTTCTTGTGTCTTTTTTACATTTAACACTAAACAGTTTTTGTCACACCACTAAATAAAAGTATCTATTTCACTGTAATAGGATGATAAATCTATATCTTTGTGTAAGAGGCTTAAAATGGCAGTGTCATCAGCATATTTCATAATATAATTGTTAATATATGTGCTCCTACAATCATTTGTGTACAAAGCAAAAAGCATAGGCGATGAAATACAACCTTGTGGCACTCCTGTATTACTATATCTGACCTCAGAAAGTGTCCCATTGACCCTGACCTGCTTGAGTTCTATTACTTAAAAAAAAGAGTGAAACCATTTGATTAAAAAAGTACTGACACCCATACTATGCAGCTAAAAGCAAATGTGTCTGCACTGTATTAAATGCTGAACTAAAGTCAACAAATAAAATACGAGCATAGGCTTTAGTATTCTCAAGATCCTTTGACACAAGGCGGACAATTAGAGCAGCATCCTCAGTACTCCTGTTCTGCCTATTGTGGCTCTAATTCTTTTTCCAGCAATGAGATTACAAATTTCTCAAAACACTTCATAACATGTGAAGTCAAAGCCACAGGACGAAGATCATTATTTGCTCTAGCACCGGGGTTTTTAGGAATTGGTGTTATGTAGGACTTTTTCCACAGGGCTGGCACAGTGTGAGTATCAAGAGATCGCTGAAATAAGGGACACCATGCTATCGCAAGCTCTTCAACACAATTTAACAACAAAAATGCTGGTAACCCATCTGGCCCAGTAGCCTTGTTGGTGCGCAAGCACCTAAAAAGGTGCTGCACATCATGTGGGTCTACTTCCACCCAGGGGGAATCACTGGTATCAGGCAATGATTGTAAAATGCTGTAACATTCATCTAAATCATTTTGTGCCTCAAATCTCAAATAAAAATCATTTAGCTCATTTCCTCTTTGTAAGTTGTCCAATGTTATAATATGTTTCCTAGCAGCATTCATGTTAGTAACCAATTTTATTGTTTCCCATAGTTTTTTTGTGTTAGAAGTATAAAAACTGTGTTCCATTGTCACGGGCAAAAGGAGGTCTGGGTCCAAATGCAGGGAAGGGATTTTAATTAAACACAAAACACAAATAAACATAAACCCAAAGGCCAACACGGCACAACACAACTGGAATCTAAGATCAAAAAATAAACAGAACAGAAACACACTCGAAGACAATGCAGCCAGAATGAGTAGTGGGAAATGAGAGTTCTTATAGACCAGGTAATTGTGAACAGGTGAGCGCTTAGATGAGTGCTAATGACAAGACAGGTGTACAATCAGGGAAGTGCAGTGCAGGGAAACCAGCGACCTCAGGTGGCTGAGGGAAGCCCCACAGCCCAGATCATGACAGTACCCCCTCTCAAGGGAACGGCTTCCAGACGTTCCCAAAAAAAAAAGTCTGGAGGGAGGAGGAACGGCGGAAGGTGCATCAGGGGGAGGGACGGCGGGCCAGGCCCGTGCAGCGGAGGAACGTCAGTGGACACTGCCGCCAGGGGAACGTGAGCTGGCCTCGCCACCAGTGGAACGTCCGCGGTCACCGTCGCGTCAGGAACAGAGAGCGCGGTCACCGCCGCTTCCAGAACAACAAGCGCGGTCACCGCCGCGTCTGGAACAGAGATAGCGGTCGCCGCCGCATCCGGAACGGGGATAGCGGTCACCGCCGCGTCCGGAACAGAGAGGGCGGTCGCCGCCGCGTCCGGACAGGAGATAGCGGTCGCCGCCGCGTCAGGAACAGAGAGCGCGGTCACCGCCGCTTCCAGAACAACAAGCGCGGTCACCGCCGCGTCTGGAACAGAGATAGCGGTCGCCGCCGCATCCGGAACGGGGATAGCGGTCACCGCCGCGTCCGGAACGGGGATAGCGGTCACCGCCGCGTCCGGAACGGGGATAGCGGTCACCGCCGCGTCCGGAACGGGGAGCGGTCGCCGCCGCGTCCGGACAGGAGATAGCGGTCGCCGCCGCGTCAGGAACAGAGAGCGCGGTCACCGCCGCTTCCAGAACAACAAGCGCGGTCACCGGCGCGTCCGGACAGGAGATAGCGGTCGCCGCCGCGTCAGGAACAGAGAGAGCGGTCGCCGCCGCGTCCGGACAGGAGATAGCGGTCGCCGCCGCGTCAGGAACAGAGAGAGCGGTCGCCGCCGCGTCCGGACAGGAGAGAGCGGTCGCCGCCGCATCAGGAACAGAGAGAGCGGTCGCCGCCGCGTCAGGAACGGAGATAGCGGTCGCCGCCGCCTGCCCGCGGAAGAGCGTCTCCGCCCCCGCCAGAAAGCAGGGCCGCATCTGCGCAGCCTCTGCCCTACAGGTGTCCATCCTCGCCAGACAGGCATAGATGAACTCGAAACGAGCGGCCGACGCCGCCTCGAAGGACATCCCCGCCGTTTCGGGAACAGAGCGGGTGGTCGCCGCCTCCCTAAAAAAAAAATTCCTCCCCGCTGGGCCCATCGGTGCTGGCTGCATTCTGTCACGGGCAACAGGAGGTCTGGGTCCAAATGCAGGGAAGGGATTTTAATTAAACACAAAACACAAATAAACATAAACCCAAAGGCCAACACGGCACAACACAACTGGAATCTAAGATCAAAAAATAAACAGAACAGAAACACACTCGAAGACAATGCAGCCAGAATGAGTAGTGGGAAATGAGAGTTCTTATAGACCAGGTAATTGTGAACAGGTGAGCGCTTAGATGAGTGCTAATGACAAGACAGGTGTACAATCAGGGAAGTGCAGTGCAGGGAAACCAGCGACCTCAGGTGGCTGAGGGAAGCCCCACAGCCCAGATCATGACATCCATAGCTTGCTTGTGCTGCTCCTTTGCTTTTTTCAACTGATATTTTAAGTCCTGTTCCACTAATAGTCCTACCTTATCCCTGTTCCTAAATGCCAGCTTTTTCTTATTTATGCACCTTTTAATGACCTTTGTAATGTAGGATTTGTTGTTAGGATAAACCACAACATCCTTTTTTTCTACCACATTATCTACGCAAAAGTTAATGTAATCACTAATTGTGTCAGTGGCCTCATCAAACTCTAATTGGTGAAATATGAACCACTCTGTGCACAAAAAACAGCCCTTAAGTGTTTCCACTGAATCCTCTGTCCATAAATTAAAAGTTTTATACTCTGGCTTGCATGTCTTTAAAACTGACCTATAAGAAGGAATCAAATGCACAACATTATGGTCCGAGTTGGACAGAGGAGGCTTTGATTTAGCTATATATGCATTTTTGACATTACCATAACATTTATCCAAAATTTTAGTTTTCCTGGTGTCACAGTGCACATAATGTTCAAAGCCCGTTAACGTACTTTCTAGCTTGCAATGGTTAAAATCGCCCAGAAAGAAAGTAGGGGCTCCAGGTGAGCGCTGAAGCTGCTCATGTGCGCACACGCGGCAGTTTTACCTGCATTGCCACTAGGGCTGCAAAGGGGTGTTTGGGGTCAGTAAATTAGAATAATAAGACATTTGGGCTGGTACCAAGCAAATTAAATCAGTATCAACAAAATTCACCTATGTAAAAATTCATCTTTGCTTAAAACGTAGCATACTGATATTTGAAATTATTTAAAAATGAAAAGATGACAATTGTAATGTGCAAATATCACATTTGTAATTATAATGATTTTTGGAGGAAAAAAAAAAGTTGCTCTTCATGTGATATTGATTAACTACATGAAATGATATAAATATATACATTTTCTCCATATCTTGAACTGACTGAATCATGCAATCTAAATGCATATGCGCACTATAGTTTAACCGAACATTTTGTTTGCCTTTTACGATATACTTGACAATGTCAAATCACACATTGTTAAAACAACAAATACAATATTGCAGACAATATATAAATCGCACACCCCTAGTTTGTATCAAAAATAACACAAAAATAACATATTTGATAAATTGTGTAACTATAAAACAGTGTGTAGAAAATTTTCAACACACTTTCTGTGTCAGCAGAAGATAAAGGTAACATAAAATGTGTTGTCTTTAACTAGACACAGAGGTGTGTTAAGAAACTAGACAGGCTGTGTTTTCAAGACCTTTTTAAGAGTGTACTGAATGGAAGTTAGAAAGTTCCTCTTTCCCACGATAAAAATGGTTTGCTGAATTTTAATTTTATAACTATGTTTAAATTCTGAGAATCTTGTAATGATCCATTAATGTAATCATCTAATTTTAAAAAAAAATCTTAACATGTAATATTTTTTTATTTCCATTTTTTCAGACAATGTAAGGGCCTCAACATAAAATAAAATATAATCAGTTGAGAAATGCACATATACATACATACATATACACACATATACATATATATATATATACATATATACACATATATATATACACATATATACACATATATATACATATACATACATACATACATACATATATATATATATATATATATATGTGTGTGTGTGTGTGTGTGTGTGTGTGTGTATGTGTGTATATATTAGGGATGCAACAATACAATTAGTCCACGGTTTAATACGTACCTCAGTTTTTATCCACGGTTTTCGGTTGGTTCGGTTCGGTTCTGATAGCTTGCCATTTTTTTTTGTGACAAATTAACAAAATACTCCCGTAAACCTATGCACTCTGGAAAAGGTGTGGTGTAGTATAGTATATGTCTGCTTATTTTTTCTTTTGAGAGGGGTATTATTTTTTCAAATTTTACGCAAAATAGGTTTCATTGATACTGGATGCCAGAGGGCGCCCTTGTGCGTAAAATCCACATATGCTCAAAGAAGTAGCGCTGATGACGTTTCGTTCCAGCTTCTCTAATATGGATAAAGGCATCGCTATTGCTGTAACTGATTAAAACCAAAATATAAAGTTAAACGTTTTGAATGATGAGATGTAAGGACAATAAACACTCGTCTGGTTTATCTGTGTTCTTCAAGCCATCGTGTATTTTCATAAGCCAATGCTAATCGACATACATAGAATAAGAGTATAGAATTTATCATCTGCCTCATTCTGTGATGAGAATCCACATCAGATCACATAAGGAAGTTATTTCAAACACTCGACTGATGTTGTGAATTAAAAACAAGTTATAATGTTTTTTATAACTTTTGTTTTTATGACTCTTTTGTTGGACAACAGGTTTAGAAAGGCTTATCATATGGGATTATTTTTGTGCCAATAAGAATGAACGTAACTTTATAAAACTGAACGTAACTTTCCAAGAAACGATCAAAAATATGCCACTGCAAAAGAAGAAAAACACAATGAAAATGAAAAAATGAACTCAGTCGCACGAATTTAACATGCTCTTCAAATATGCTTCATTCTTTGTTAATGATTTTCAAAGAATCGTTTTCGCGAATCATGGATTCTGAATGCGTTGTCACAGCTTTCGCTTACGCTTCGCAAATTTTCGTTTGCTGTTTTGGCACAAACCTCTCGTGGGGGCGGGCTTAACAGCGATCTACTCTGATTGGCTAATGAGCTTTTAACACTAGAACCGCCAGAGGTCACTGTATACCTAAAACCGCCATGCGGGTAAATTTTACCCACGCGCAAACAAGCGTTTTGATATGGCTAAAGAAGATATTATTATTATATTTATTTCACTGTATTATGCCACTGCCTTGATAAAGAAGTGTCTAGTGTCATAAAAAAAAATTATTGTCTAGTCATCAACTTATATTTTTGCCCTGTTGTTTTGTTTATAGATTTTTATGCAGGCTACAGTCCGTTTTCATAACAGTCAATTTAACATTAACAAGACTGCGCTGACAAAGGGAATTAAAAGGAAGTAACTACATAATTGTGTGGTGTAATATTAGAATTCGTTGTCATTATTCAATAAATTAAGACAATTCATATTATTTAAAATTACTAAAATAACCCATAGACAACAATGTGTAATATTAACTTGCGCACACTGCATATGATGATGCGATGTCAAATTAAAGTGCAGAGCTTCACCCAATGAATGATTAATTTGTTTATTTATATAATTTATAATTTTAATAAGATAACAACACAAATATATATACTTAGGGTAATCCAAAAAAGAAAGAAAAAAAAAAGGTTGTATTCATTACATAGAACGGACTTTTTTTCAGGAAACGTCCAGACAGTAGCGAACAATAAACAATAGAAATTGCAAGAAAAAAATGAAATAATCCAAAGTTTTAACAATATGTGTAACGTTAGGCTCAAACATCTAAATATGAGATCGCAGTCAGATGAGCCATCAGATGCTGAGCGACCCAGGACGCATAACAGACTCTGCAATAATCATGGTATTTAGTGCTTCTAATACCTCTTCGGCATCAATAAACTGCCTTTTTTATTCGTATTGACTTTATTTATGAAACTGATAACAACTAATTTAGTGAGTAAAAGGCGCTGCCTAGCAATGTACAATGTAAAAACATAACCGGCAAGATTATGACAGTGCGAAAATACACGCATTATATAGTGGGTAAATCTGACCCGCGCTGGCGCTTTTAGGTATAAATGCTCCGTTTTTCGATCTGGTGTTATTTAAACACCTTTTAACACCAGGGGATTTTAAATTACACAATTTTAGTAAAAGTCAATGACTGGGAGAGTTGAGTGTTTTATTGAAAATCTGTTATGTACATTTGAATAACAGGTACGGGTAAAATTGACCCCGTGGCGGTTCTAGTGTTGATGGACAGTTGCTCTCTGATCTGGAAGCACGGACGGTGACGTCAGTGGCGCACATATTGTAAAGTTGTTGCGGTGTGCAATACGTCGTGCTTTGTTTATATTAAGTATTAATGTTATTAGTATTTCACCTACGGTCGTCTCTTAGTTTCTAAAGATGAGCTCCCAGGAGAGACACAGAGCGGCATCATCTTCCACCTCAGCTTGTCCCTCAGGGCAGCTTGAAGTAAGTTCGTGTTGCTAAAGTAACGTTAATCAATAACATCGATAAAAGTTTTATTCATGTACAGTGTGCAACAGTTCTGATAGTTTCTATAAACAAAGCACCACCTATTGCACACCGCAACAACTTTCCAATATGTGCGCCACTGACGTCACCGTCCGTGCTTCCAGGTCAGAGAGCAACTGTCCATCAAAAGCTCATTAGCCAATCAGAGTAGATCGCTGTTAAGCCCGCCCCCACGAGAGGTTTGTGCCAAAACAGCAAACGAAAATTTGCGAAGCGTAAGCGAAAGCTGTGACAACGCATTCAGAATCCATGATTCGCGAAAACGATTCTTTGAAAATCATTAACAAAGAATGAAGCATATTTGAAGAGCATGTTAAATTCGTGCGACTGAGTTCATTTTTTCATTTTCATTGTGTTTTTCTTCTTTTGCAGTGGCATATTTTTGATCGTTTCTTGGAAAGTTACGTTCAGTTTTATAAAGTTACGTTCATTCTTATTGGCACAAAAGATGCTCTGCGTGTGTTGCTTTTTCAAATATAATCGGGGAAGTGTTTCCTCATTTCAGCACGTGAAATCGCGGGCACACATACAGCAAATTCTGAGAGAAATAAAACAAGGAAATTTTTTTAAATGCAACACCGAAAAACCGCAATTCACAAGGGAGTATTGAACCGTGGAGGTCGTACCGAACGGTTCGATATTATATTGAGTATTGTGACATCCCTAGTATATGTGTGTATATATATATATAAGTGTGTGTGTGTGTGAGAGAGAGAGAGAGAATTTTACTAATGTCACAGTTTCTAAGAGAAACTGTGACTAAACTAAGAGAGAGACAGAATCTAAAAAAAAAAAAAAAGTGGTTATGTGGTTTAAGCATCAGCATTTTCTTCTTAAGAGGAAACTATTGAGTGTTAAGACTCAGTCGCTGTTGTTTATGTATCTCAGAAAGCTGTAGTCTCTAATCTGTGACAGCGTGAACCAGCTTTATATCCGTTATTGTTATTGACCCTTTGGTCAGCTTTCAGTAAGTGGAATTCATGTCTTTGCCTAAGATTTTGTCTATATACAGTGGGGCAAATAAGTATTTGATACACTTCCTATTTTTCATCGTAGGTACACCTCAACTGTGAGAGACAGAATCTAAAATAAAAATCCGGAAAATCAAATTGTGTGATTTTTAAATAATTAATTTCCACTTTATTGTATGAAATAAGTATTTGATACAATTGAAAAGTAGAAATTAATATTTGGTACAGAAACATTTGTTTACAATTACAGAGGTCAGACGTTTCCTGTAGTTCTTGACCAGGTTTGCACATACTGCAGCAGGGATTTTGGCCCACTCCTCCATACCGGTCTTCTCCAGATCTTTCAGGTTTTGGGCCTGTCACTGGTCAACACAGTTTCAGCTCCCTCCTTAGATTTTCTATTGGGTTCAGGTCTGGAGACTGGTTAGGCCACTCCAGGACCTCGAAATGCTTCTTACGGAGCCACTACTCAGTTGCCCTGACTGTGTGTTTGGGGTCACTGTCATGCTGGAAGACCCAGCCACGACCCATCTTCAATGCTCTTACTGAGGGAAGGAGGTTGTTGCCCAAAATCTCACGATATATGGCCCCATCCATCCTCCCCTCAATACGGTGCAGTCATCCTGTCCCCTTTGCAGAAAAGCGCCCCTAAAGCATGATGTTTCCACCCCCATGCTTCACGTTTGGGATGGTGTTCTTGGGATTGTACTCATCCTTCTTCTTCCTCCAAACACAGCGAGTGGAGTTTATACCAAAAAGTTCTATTTTGGTCTCATCTGATCACCTGACCTTCTCCCATGCCTCCTCTGGATCATCCAGATGGTCTTTGGCAAACTTCAGACAGGCCTGGACATGTGCTGGCTTGAGCAGGGGGACCTTGCGCGCGCTGCAGGATTTTAATCCATGACGGTGTAGTGTGTTACTAATGGTAACTGTTGAGACTGTGGTTCCAGCTCTCTTCAGGTCATTGACCAGATCCTCCCGTGTAGTTCTAGGCTGATCCCTCACCTTTCTCAGGATCACTGATACTCCACGAGGCAAGATCTTGCATGGAGCCCCAGTCCGAGGGAGATTGACCTTCAATTGTCTGCGTTTTTCACATCCGTAGCAAGCATTTTGAGAGGCGTTTTGACATATCAGAGCAACCATGCAAGTGAATGCCAAAATCCACTTCGTCTCGCAGCACAAAGCACTGTAAAGGTCCTTGAACATTGAGTTCACAGAAATGAGTGGTCTTCTTTATAATATGTGGCTCCAGTAACGTTAGCAAAGCATCAAAGTTTACTGACATCCTAAAGTAAACTTTGAATCGCCCGGGATAATCTCGCAGCTCCTTAAGGTGGTGTGCACAAAAAGTATTCTCTCATTCCTCTCTATATCTTATAACTGGAGGGACCCCATATGTCTTTTCTTTTTCTCTTTTAAGATTCCACTGTGTACTGCTTTGTGAATTTTTTCGCAACGGATGAATTAATATGCATTGGACTCGGTGTGCAAGGTTTCGGTGCATGACAAATTTTTAGAAGGGCGAATTTGCACTGTTGCACTAATAAGTAATGTTGGCTATTAAAAAAATGTATTTGTTTTTTATTAATAAACACACATAAATACACATATTCTGCCGTTCAGTGTACTGTGTGTCTTTCTTTGTTTTACTGAAGCTCAAACACCCTACAAGAGGAATGTGTATTACCGGACACAGAATAAGTCAGATTTGCACAGTTACACTGATGCATAATGTTAGTTAATAAAGTAAGATAAAAATAAGTTTATTATTATTATTATTTTTTTAATTCATAAACATCACTAGCTTTTAACATTACTGTTTAAATTAGAGAATGTTAAAACTGTAAAACTCTTTATGCTCTATATATATATATATATATATACATAAATATATATACACACACACTGTAAGTATGTGTATGTGTGAGAATTATACTAATGTCACAGTTTCTAAAGCTGTGATCTGTGGTTATGTGGTTTAAGCATCAGCATTTTCTTCTTAAGAGGAAGCTATTGAGTGTTAAGACTCAGTCGCTGTTGTTTGTGTATCTTAGAAAGCTGTAGTCTCTAATCTGTGACAGCGTGAACCAGCTTTATATCCTTTTATTGACCCTTTGGTCAGCTCGCAGTAAGTGGAATTCATGTCTTTGCCTAAGATTTTGTCTATATACAGTGGGGCAAATACGTATTTGATACACTTCCTATTTTTCATCGTAGGTACACCTCAACTGTGAGAGACAGAATCTAAAAAAAAATCCGGAAAATCAAATTGTGTGATTTTTAAATAATTAATTTCCACTTTATTGTATGAAATAAGTATTTGATACAATTGAAAAATAGAAATTAATATTTGGTACAGAAACAATTGTTTACAATTACAGAGATCAGACGTTTCCTGTAGTTCTTGACCAGGTTTGCACACACTGCAGCAGAGATTTTGGCCCACTCCTCCCTACCGGTCTTCTCCAGATCTTTCAGGTTTTGGGGCTGTCGCTGGGCAACACAGAGTTTCAGCTCCCTCCATAGATTTTCTATTGGGTTCAGGTCTGGAGACTGGCTAGGCCACTCCAGGACCTTGAAATGCTTCTTACGGAGCCACTCCTTAGTTGCCCTGGCTGTGTGTTTGGGGTCATTGTCACGCTGGAAGACCCAGCCACGACCCATCTTCAATGCTCTTACTGAGGAAAGGAGGTTGTTCCCCAAAATCTCGCGGTACATGGCCCCATCCATCCTCCCCTCAATACGGTGCAGTCATCCTGTCCCCTTTGCAGAAAAGCACCCCCAAAGCATGTTTCCACCCCCATGCTTCACGGTTGGGATGGTGTTCTCAGGATTGTACTTATCCTTCTTCCTCTAAACACGGAGAGTGGAGTTTATACCAAAAAGTTCTATTTTGGTCTCATCTGATCACATGACCTTCTCCCATGCCTCCTCTGGATCATCCAGATGGACTTTGGCAAACTTCAGACAGGCCTGGACATGTGCTGTCTTGAGCAGGGGGACCTTGCGCGCGCTGCAGGATTTTAATCCATGACGGTGTAGTGTGTTACTAATGGTAACTGTTGAGGCTGAGGTTCCAGCTCTCTTCAGGTCATTGACCAGATCCTCCCGTGTAGTTCTAGGCTGATCCCTCACCTTTCTCAAGATCACTGATACTCCACGAGGCAAGATCTTGCATGGAGCCCCAGTCCAAGGGAGATTGACCTTCGTTTTTCTGACATCCTAAAGTAAACTTTGAATCGCCCGGGATAATCTCACTGCAGCTCCCTAAGGAGGTGTGCACAAAAAGTATTTTCTCATCCCTCTCTATATCTTATAATTGGATGGACCCCATGTCTTTTCTTTTTCTCTTTTAAGAAGCAGGGCTCGAAATTGCGACCGTTTTGGTCGCATATGCTCCCAAAATTTAATCTGCGCGACCTGAAAATATATTTGGGAGCATGTGTGCGAGTGCGAGAAATTGTTGTGGTGCGACTTGTTTTCATTTCTTTACAAATCTTTCGCTAGCCGAACTACTGCCCAGACTGCTGTGAGCTGATGCAGTGTCAGGATCGCCGTTCTCTCCAACATTACATAACCAATTAAACTTGATCTTTACATTCTTAACTTTAATGCAGATTTTAGATATTAGCCGTCAATCACTCCCTGTCACTGACACTGCGCTCCGCTGAAACTCGGAACCGGCCGCTTTTTTTACTCTGTTCCGGATTTGCACAAACTACATTGAAATTAGGGGTGTGTGATATGACGATTTTTGACTATGGACAATTAAAATGTCTCCACAATCTGCTTTTGAAGAAATATACTCTATTTCATGCTACAGCGCACATTCTGGCATACATTCACATCAAATGATAACTCGGCTTTAGAGTTTCACTCGCGCGGGGGCGTAATTTCCATTAAGGACACACTTTTCAAAATCCCGACTGTGTCCCCCAACTTTCAAATTGTTTTGTTAAATTAATATCTTGTATTGTAGAATGGACGCTCAGCACCGCCGAGAGTTTCGCGGCATCGTTAAAACGAAACCGAAAGTAAAACGCGCACGCGCCTTCAAAAGCAATTTTAATACCACACGTTTAGAGAGCGACTCCCCAATGTGTGTAAATTGGGCTACATAACATATCTAGGCTGTAGGCTGTAATAGGTTGTGTAGTTGTCTATAGCTCTGCTTGAAAAATTCGGTCTCTATTTGCACTTTGAATATTGAGAGACTAGCCTACTTTGATTATGGCTGCATTTATTGTTTGCACTTAATACGACTAAGAAAGAACTGTGTCGTTTATTTTTGTTATTTATACTGTAGATTGTTTAAAAATGCAGTGGTTGCCTCTAATTTAAATGGCTCTACATGTAATCGAGAAAATAAACATCTTATTCATGTACTCATATTTTCATTCATTCTTGTCCCTGCTTAAGGCATAAAATAAATATTTAAAAAAGGCTTTCAGAATCAGCCCATTCGATTGTAAAAACATTGGCAATCAGAATCGGCCATTAAGAAGCAAGATCACTGCATTACTAAAAAGAAATTCCAGGCCAAGGCATTTGTGATGCCATTTGTGATGCTCTGTAATATTCATTTGGTGCTCCTAAATTTTTTTTGGTGCTCCTAACTTTTTGAAGTTGGGAGCACCAGTGCTACCAAGTAAAAAAGTTAATTTCGAGCCCTGAGAAGAGAGTGGACAACAAAATCATCCTCACTGCTTCAAGATTCCATTGTGTATTGTTTTGTGAATTTTTTCACAACGGATGAATTAACATGCATCAGACTCAGTGAGCAAGGTTTCTGTGCGTGACAAATATTTAGAATGGTGAATACGAAAAAACGCATGTGAAAATTTCAGACTTCAGTGTGCAATGACCTTTAGTCACATTTGCACTGTTGCACTATTGCATAATGTTGGCTATTATTATTGTTTTTTTTTTAATTAATAAATATTACTAGCATTTAACATTACTATTTAGTAAATGTAAATGTTAGTAAATGTTAAAACTGTGCAAAACTTTGCGAGACCTTGCATGGAGCCCCAGTCCGAGGGAGACTGACAGTCATCTTGAATTTCTTCCATTTTCTAATAATTGCACCAACAGTTGTTGCCATCTCACCAAGCTGTTTGCCTATTGTCCTGTAGCCCATCCCAGCCTTGTGCAGGTCTACAATTTTGTCCCTAGTGTCCTTAGACAGATCTTTGGTCTGGCCCATAGTGGAGAGGTCGGAGTCTGATTAATTGAGTGTGTGGACAGGTGTCTTTTATACAGGTAACGAATTCAAACAGGTGCCATTAATACAGACAATGAGTGGAGGATAGGAGGGCTTCTTAAAGACAAACTAACAGGTCTGTGAGAGCCAGAATTCTTCCTGGTTGGTAGGTGATGAAATACTTATTTCATGCAATTAAATGGAAATTAATAGGGGTGTAACGACATGCCCAGGTCACGATATGGTACGTATTACGATACTTTGAACAAAATTTTAATAAAGAAACTGAAATTCAAATAACAGATTTATTTAAAAAACATTAACAAATTTTAATAACTTTCTTTGTTGTACATACAGGATCACATTTCAAGGTTTAATAAAAACCTTCTGTATTCAAATTAACAACTGAATATGTCTTTCTGTCACTGAAAAAAATTATGCTAAATTTAACATTAACTTAAAATTAAAGATGCCTCAGACAGAACAAAAATAATTTAATTAAATGGTGTTCTGTTCAACAAACACTAGTGTTTGTTCAGGTTACCTACAGGGATTTTTTTGAAAAAAAAAACAAAAACAAAAAAAAACAGCATATCTACATTTGCAGGGAAAAACATGTTCACTGGGAACAGACGTTGCTGGAACTGTTAGGTAGGCCTGAGTATCAAGTTGACGGGCATTTTTGCGCACCTCTGTGCTCAAAAGAGTTGCCGTTATAGCCGCTTGTTGCTCGAGATAGCGTTCCAGCATATCCATGGAGCTGCTCCATCGCATCGCCACATCGATGATAAGCTTAAGTGATGCGATCTCAAGCATCTTTTGCTTTTCCGTGAGCACAGCTGTGGCACTGCGGTGAAAGATCCAGAGTGCGACTCAAAAAGCGGGCGAGTCTGAAGCACGAAACTTTTCATTTCCCACTCTGTGGTAATAACCTGCGCAATGATTGTAATATAGCTCTGACAAGCCCTCGTCCTGTCGCGTGACTGGAAAGCCAAAATGCTGCCAGACGATGGACTTCTAAGAAGCATCTTCGGGGGGCATCTTCAATTTCACTTTCAGCCGAACTCATGTTGCTCTACTGATGTTTAGTTTAAGCCATTTCTGCAACTGTGATGAAAGCACACGCGACGCTGTTGCAGAGTAGGTCATGTTGGCTGCTCAACCAATAGAATTAGACCCATAATTACATATTGTAAATGTATCGACAACACTCTACGATACATATCGTAACATTTTTGCACCGCGAAATATCGTACTGCGATATATAGTTACACCCCTACTATTTAATTTAGTAAAAGTTAAAACTGTTTAAAATTTCTGTATGTTCTTGAAGCACAAGCCCCCTCTTGGAGGAAACCATATTACTATGCAACAAGTCAGTAGATTTACAATGTTGTACTGATTAATATTAACGCATTTTAAGGCTAATAATGCTCGTATTGCTTTTTTTTCTTATGAAATGTCAAACTATCACTTTAACCCTTACTTTTTTACAATACTAGTTAAGTTTCTTTTCTGACAATATACATAAATCCCAAAAAAGGTTCTAATTAAACATGCTATGTCTCAAATTATAAATAGTACAGTATATGCATTAGATTTAGCACAATGAATTTGTTGTCCTGGGTTTCCTTGTAACAGTATAATGACAGTAATACAGTGATATAATAGTATGGGTTTATTTCATGCTCATATATTCAGCTGTTCAGTGTACTGTGTGTCTGTCTTTGTTTTATTGAAGCTCAAACCCCCTACAGGAGGAATGTGTATTACCCGCTGCAGAGTAAGTCAGATTCATACTGTTGTATTGATAATTTTGGCAATTAAATTAACAACTGGATATTAAACACCACTTTTAAACAAAAACAGATTTTATGTTTAAATTCCACTTTTTTTTTATTCTTTCAAATATCACAGCACCATTTTGGCGCATTCAGGGTACGTCTCATTTCCTACTTACTCATCAACATTTAAAGGGGTCATCGGATGCTAAGTTCACTTTTTCATGTTGTTTGAACATGAATGTGTGTTGTCAGTGTATGTACAAATCTACCCTATAATGATAAAAATCCATGCAGTGGTTTTTAATTAATCTGTAAAAATAATATCCCCTTTTTCAAATCGAGCCATTCTCAGATGCCTGTCGTTGTGGCGTCACACCAACAGAGGACACTCCCACAATAGTTGATTGACATGAGCGTCTTACCTCAGATCAGCTGTAACAGTCCAACCTCCATTGTTTCAATGCCGGAGCAGGGATGTAACTTAGACAAGAATATCTCCGATTGAGCGATTGAGGTGTTGTGTTGCTGGATGTAATAATGAACATAGTGGTCGTCATTTACTCCCGACATCTGAGCTGCTAAAGATGCAGTGGATTATGTTTGTTTGTGAAGGGAATGCGCCTCCTGATCTACATAAATGCATCTACGTTTGGCAAATCATTCGTGATCCAGCTTCACTTACAGCAGAAGTGAGTATAAAGAGTTTTTCATGAATCTCTGCTAGTGCTGCACCATTAATCATATCGCAATCGCGATGTCAGACTGTGCGATTATATGACGGCAAAATGTTGCGATTCTATTAAATAAGTGTGGACTTGAGAACACCTACTTTCTGAGACAGTTTGCTGATTTTCCGTACCGCTAACAACACAAACAAACAAACAAACAAAAAAGATTAAAACAAAAAATCTGACAGTCTCTCAGTATAGGCAGTGCACGTGTGGCGTGCGC
Source organism: Labeo catla (assembly GCA_012976165.1). Lineage (NCBI taxonomy): Eukaryota > Metazoa > Chordata > Actinopteri > Cypriniformes > Cyprinidae > Labeo > Labeo catla. The sequence goes on along the minus strand of VONZ01000830.1, from coordinate 279,787 downwards.
GTGTGCGTGCGTGTTCACTTGTGTGCGCAGCGTGGATGGATGCCGAGGAGATCGACACTGATCTGGTAGCCAAAAAAAAAACAAAAAAAAAACATGGCGATATTTTGGATTTGAGATTACTGACACTGACCAGAGAGAGGTACTGTGCAAGAATTAGAGGCCCTGTTTCACCTGGTATTAACATGCGTTTTCTGATGCGTCGATCTGATCACAAGTGGACAATGCTAAGTACAGGTGTAAATAGGGGTGTAAAACGTTTTCAGCTTGTCCACTTTTGACCACATCCACTTTTCAAAATCCCGTTTGTGTCCCCCTCACTTTCAAATTCGTTTGTTAAATGAATGTCTCGTATTGTAGAAAGCACGCGCAGCGCCGCTGAGAGTTCGCACGATCCTTAAAACGAAACCGAAAGTAAAACGCGCACGCGCCTTCAAAAGCAATTTTAATACCCGCTTTTAGAGAGCGGTTCCACAGTGCGCGCAAATTAGGCTACATAACATATATATGTTGTTATTTGTATGTATCCTATAATAGGTTGTGTAGTTGTCTATAGCTCTGTATCAGGCTTAAAAAAAATTTGGTCTCTATTTGCACTTTGAACATTGAGAGAGTAGCCTAGCCTACTTTGATTATGGCTGCACTATTTTTTGCACTTAATACAGCTATTTTTTGTTTAGACTACTTTTATTTATACGGTTTTTATTTATATTTGTAAAAAAGATCTTCAGTTAGGAGGTCAAACGTTCTAGAAGCTCATAATTCATGTACAGTTCTAATGTCTGAAGAGAATCACATGAAATCATACAGGAGAGACGCCAGTCAGTTGAGTTTGTAATGTATGTAAATGCAGAATCAGAGGAAGGAATGTGGTCAGAAGTGGTCAAAAGTGGACAGAAGAGATGGATTAAAACGGCAGGTGTAAACGACTGTGTCTCCATTGTCCACTTGTGATGCGATCGACCAAAAACATATCCAGTTTCCTTTTCAAAAGAGTTTACACAGAGTATATGTTACATTCTTCATAAATGTCCATTTGTTTGGGCAAAATCTTCAAAATATCTTATGTTTGTGAAAATGTGTGTTTTTATTTTATTTAATTTAGCTATACTTTTGAGAAAATAAGTTTACATTAATGCAAATGCTATTTCATTTGGTAAAAAAAAATATTTTGAAACCATTTCTAGTATTACAAATACACATTTCCGCATTATCACTAATCTCTGTGTACATTTTCTTTAAAAACCCATCAAGTTGACTCACAGTACCATTTATTATAATCGCAATCGCGTATCGCAATATTGACCTCAATAATCGCAATATGAAAATTTTCCCAAATCGTGCAGCCCTAATCTCTGCAATCACCTTTCCTAATAATGTGCTAGTTAGCAAGTTTAGCGGCTAAACGCACTAAATGTGGCTAAAATAAACAATCTCTCAGAGCAGCAGAGAGAAGAGAGGGGTGGGGTGAGCAGAGCTCATTTGCATTTAAAGGAACAATCCCTCAGAATGGGATGATTTTTGCAGAGCTGATTTTGACAAGGTAAAAAGGGTGGTGTTTTACACAACCATTGAGAATTTTTAACCAAAGTATATTTTAGACTTTTCATTAAGACCCTAAAGAATCATATCAACTTGTGGAAAATGGGCGTCCAATGACCCCTTTAAATAAATAAATAAATAAATAAATAAACAAGCAATATAAAACCATCTGTATATTTGGAAAACAGTTTGTAAGTAATAATTGTGTTGTTCAGATGGACATCATTCTGATGTCCCCGTGCCCAGTATTACAGTGTTTAGGAAGATTGAGGATGGAGAGAGTGTTACTAGGGACTTTAAGCAACAACAGCTGATGGAACGGCAATGGCAAAGAAAGTGCGATTGTGCATGCACGACTTTTAAGTGCTACTTCGTGACGTGTACATTGTAACGGTCTACTACGGGAGTACAGCTAATTTGCCGTAGTCGCTACTACGTGACAGGTTAGGTAAGTAAATTATATGTTTTATGGCTTGCTGCATTTTAATTGTGTCTGCTTATGATTTTACTATTAGACTTTTAATGAAATACATACCTGTACGCTTTTAACTTGATCTAAGTTTAATGATTTTTCCGTTTGCACAAAGATATGTCTGCAGTTGGCAACAGCACCTCAGGTAGCGATGATGATGTGAAACGAGCAATGTAGCCCAATCATCAAAACATATATTAAATGTAAAAAAATATTTTTTCATGTTGATATGTCAAAAGTTAGTTGTTAATATATCTAATTATACTATCTGTTTAAAACGAGCTTGCTACTTCTTATGCCTTCTTATGGAGTGGACAGAGAGGCATGATATACTCCTCTGTAGAGAAATCCTTCTCACAGAGCCGTACAGGTTCAAGAAGGGCAGCGTTGACAAAGGCAAAGCCTGGTCTACTATAGCTGAAACACTTAATTGTTTCCAAGAATTAAAATTTAAAGTAACACAGAGGTCTGTAAGGGAGAGATTTACCTTAATACAGATGAAATTCAAGACCAAAAATAACAAAGATGAGAGGAGCAGTGGCACATCAACACAAACAACAGAGCTTGATGAACTTATAGAAGAAATAACAGAGAAAGAAAGAGCAGCAGAGGAAAACAGAGAATGATGAGAATATGAGAAAGTTGGAGACAGACAGAGCCAAAGCAGAGGAAGCAAGGAAGAAGGCAATGGAAAGAATGAGCCTGACTTCCAAGAGGCTTAGTGATGAAGGCGGGGATAGATAGAAATAGAAATAACAAACGAAGAAGAAGTGGGAATGACACCATTGAGTTTTTGAGGAAGAGAGGCCAAGCTGTGTGGGCTTTAAAAGAAAAAGAATTGGAACTGAAAAAAATACAGATTGAAGAGCAAGCAAAAGCAGCACAAGCGTCACAAAGGCAGATGACAGAAATGATGCAGCTATTGCAACAACAGCAACAGCAAATGCAGGCAATGCAGACTATGCTGCTTCAGCAGCAGCAACAGCAAGGGAAGAACTAACAAAATTTGTACAATAGTGAGATTTTATTACTTACATATATTTATTAATGTCTTTGTGATTTAATAAATAAAAGATTTACATGTATAAGTTCTTTCATGTTAAATAAATATAAAATATATGAACATATAATGTGACTTATTTTATACTTTTACAGTAATTTAATTGTATAATTTCATAAATTTACAGTAATTTTTATACAGTTGTAGGGGATCTACAGAAGTCGATTTAGCTCAAAGGGAATCATTTAAGATCGAACAGAATCTCCGTTTTACAGCGGATCAGTGAATCGGCCAGTGATACATTGAGCGAGCCATATAATATCAACTCTGTACTGGACACTAATATCCAAAATATAGTGAAAACACTATTTATTAGCACGGTAACAAGGTCGGCAGTTTAAGACATTAATTTATAAGCACAAAACACAAGCTACTTCTCTTTTCAATATGAATAAGAATTTATTGGATAAACCTAAGACATATAAACTAATCTAACACATAGACGCGCATTCACATATTCATACAAGTTGCGGAAAGAGAGAGAGATGAGGAAAGAATGAGTTTAGAAGAGTGAAAATGTGAAATCCCGAGTTTATAGCATAAGTATATGCAATTGCTTAGACCTGAACAACCATCAATCATTTAATTATCCCTCGCGTTAAGTTTCTCAATGAGGTTATTAAACTTTATATTAAATGCACCAGTTCAGCTAGAATCTGGAGGTTGTACTTGCATTGCCATTGTGTTAAGGGGTTTCCTTTGATGACGTCGTTGCAGAAAGGGGTTCCCCAAGGTTGCTGATTGGCTGGAAGTTCGTGGTCATTCAAAGTGAAGTCTTGGGTGTTGGCTGGAGGATGGAGTCGTGTACACTGGTTGAAGTTTTGAGGCAGGCACGAAGTCTGAGACACGGCTTAGCGGCAAAACTTAACTTAGAACACGAAACTCTCAACGGAAAGAAAAGATTAAAGTAAAAGAAAGAAATGTGACGGTCTCCTCATGTTTCCGTTTAGAGGAGTGGCTGGCATGCAAGCCAGGAAACGTTCAAAGAACGCAAAAAGCAGCGGCAAAAATGATGGCTAAAAGCAGGGCTAGGAGCGATGGCACAATGCACAAACTAAAAAGCAAAATTTTATGGTGTCCTGTGGTTTTAAACTCAGCTTTGGACACATCCCAAAATGGTGTCTTGACCAATTAGATGTTGTCTTAACTAGGGATATTGCTATGTTTCTCCTCCCAAAACATAAATCAGCATGTTATCTTATCAGTCACATGGTCAGAATTTTCCCGCTCTTGCAGAGTATAATTTGGCCATGATTTCTATAACATGAATACAATGCATTTGACAACGAATTGATTGGTAGAAACATTCAAAGCATGAATTTTCAAACTCATACATACCAAACATGAATATAAACCCTTAAGCTATTCAATAGTTATTAAAAGGACATGCACAACGAGTGATTAGAACATAATAGACAAATGTGTGGGTAACATACATAGTAGGGAGTTATGCAATGGTCTGATGTTCATTCATAAGTCCGTTTAAGCATCATTTTGGTGCATATTTAGGTAAAAGGGACAGTCTCTCTGCCATTCGGTGAACTAAGGGCATGTTCCAAGGAACAAAGGAATTTAGAAGGAACTCGGTCTGGTTCTTGTCTTGGGTGGGGGAGCACCACCCAACAAAGTTTCCTCATGTGATGGTCCTGCTGTGCTGTATCTTTGACCATTAATCTTGGGTTTCTTGCCCCAATATTGACAATCTCCTTTCTGAGTTGGGATTATCAATAATTGTGTTCTTTGTTTTAATGTTGCAAGTTGTTTAAAGCTGTGAAAGTTGGTTGGTTAGGCTTACTTCAGGCTGGCTGGCGCCAGGGTATCCTGGACAGATTTATGACGTGGTCCTGGGCCTCTTTGTGGAATTTGGCTCTTTGGTTTCAACCAAACGTTCTGATCGAATCTTCCATTTGTCTGATTCGCTCTGATACCCTACACAGTATATGTGGTCAGTGCATAAAGTACAGTGTGTATGTGTGTGTGTGCGTACATTACATCAAGTGTGTTAGATTATGAAAAATAGTCTCTAATGTGTGGAGGATCCAAGTTAAAATATGAGATGTCTGATTACCATACAATCAAGTATCAGACCTGTGTGTGCCATTTGGACTGTTTGTATGTGTTTTCCCGCTGTGTGCCCATATTTGGTCTTCCTGTTCCTGTTCTTGTTAGTTGCGTCATTGTCTAATCATTCACACCTGTCTTGTTTTGATTGGTTTGTCTGTGTATATAAGGTTGGTTGTCCCCTTGGTGTCTTGTCTGTGATTGTATTGTTACTCTGTTTATTTCGTCGTGGTTGCTGTTCCCTGCTGTTTTCCTCTGTCTATGTTCCTTGTGGATTGTTTAAATAAACCTTCATTTATTGGATCTCCGCTCTCCTCCTGCTTCATTCCCCACACACGACGAGAGCGTGACAGCAAGTGAGTGCATTTCTTAACAAAGCAGATACTACATAAAGTTTTCCAACACTCCTCAGACCAATTTTTAAGTTCTTTTTAAAGTCCATGAATTTGAAGTAATTTGCTATGTCCCCAAACAACCATTCCACAGACACTCTGACTTCACTCATTTTTTTGTTGGATTCCATCATTTGGGCAGTGAGGTGAACACTTTGAAATGGGGCTTGCAGGTTCGTGCGCAGTGGGTATGCTGGGTCCCCGTACACACACATTGAATGACCATCTGCAGACATGGCATGATTTTCCAGCAAAGACATCAAGTCCAGATTCTGCCAGCATGCCAGAGTCATGCTTCCTTCCTTCTGTTAAAAATAAAGTAATATTTGTATTATTATAATTTTTTTTTTTTTTTTAATTGTGTACTAAAAACAGTTTCAGGTACCCACTTCCAAATTATAAAAGTCAATGGATGGACTGTCCCTTTAACTCTAATGAATGATTGAATGGGCAATTAAGCCATTTGGAATGGCTACAGCCTGGTATTTTAGGCTGTGAATACGCTTGTGACCATTATATAGGAAGCTCTGTGTTATTCCTGGTCAAGCTATGGGTCGTACAGTACCATCTATGAATCCAAAGCAGTTTTCAAGAGGGGCTCCCATTTGGTGGATGCTGTCTGCATATGTTTCTAAAGCAGCAGGGTTCAGTATGTTGTCATTCCACTGAGTTATCCTCTGATGATGTTCAGCATATATATAATCCAGCATGGAGTTTGTGGCCATGCACAGGACTGGGACTTGACGGTGACCAAATCTTTGCATCATATCACTGTACCGGCAAGGGTATGTCGCCTCTTAAGCAGCATACACAGCGCTTCCACTCCTCCCACAACACTTCTCTGATCACAGATGATCTCGTTGGGAATCCTGAGAACATCTACCAGGATCGGCAGGTCACATTTTCTGACATGAAATTTGTTTATACATTCATCCTCCTCCATGTCATCAAGATTAAAAGGCGAGTATATTTTGCACGGTAAATCCAGGTTTTTAGACTTATTGGTATCATACAAGACAAAAACTCGTCTTCTGACAATAAGCTGTTGTTTAATGCCAAAAGAATGCTTTCTCTTGCCCGTTTAAATGACATTTTTTATTACGCTAATGATGATTGAATGTTTCGCCGTACTCTCGGTTGTTGCTGTTGCTTAGTGACTTTTTGCGCTCTTTGGCTACGGCAGTGAACAGGTTACGTCAGATTGTTCCCAAAGTCCCTACTGTCATGTGTTCATTTGGAAGGAGGCTCACTGAGAGCTCTTTCCAGCTGTCACTGACAAGTGAATACAACTATGCCTTGAAGAACCCCCAGTTCTTTTCAAATAACGTGTGTGTGTTCGATGTGAAAGTGAGTTCACCGGTTTCCCTCACCTGCGTACACCAGATTAATTCTGTTGTGAACCGTCAGAGTGAGACCTACACCTACAGCCCATCAGGTGAAATATACTGTAACTGGCATGTTGGATTTTCACACATAAATGTGTCAATATAATCAAAACACTTTAAAATATAGATTTGTTTTCTTGTCCTGTGAAGTATTTAATGAGGTTTCCTTGTAATTGTTTAAGTAGCAGTACTTGTACAGGATCATTATTTCATGTTCATTAATTTGTTATTATTATTAAATTATTTATTAATTAAATTCATACATATCTTTCAGTATTGTGAATATTTATTTATTTAAATTAATGAACATTATTAGCAGCATATACAGGCACATCAAAGTCAGGTCTCATTTGCTTTTTAGTTATTAGCATTTCTAATTACAATGAGACTTAAATGATACAGTCTATGTGGTAAAACATAAATACACTACAGATTCATCAAAAATAGCACTGAACTATTGTTATCTTAGTGTCTAATATTGTCATTAGATCCAGGCTCTTTGAAATGCATCTCATACTGTGTGTCTCAAAACCTGTGAGTGTAACTGTATATTTTTTCCATACAGTATGTCGCCTGTGTTTGATTTCAGATTTTGCTGCAGATCCTCATTGCTCGGATCACCATGATGGAGGAGTATCTTCATTCTACATTGGCTTTTTCTCTTTCATTGTTGTTGGTTTCTTCATTATGATTGTAGCAGTGATCATGGCCAAATACTTGAGTGTTATATTAGACAGCAATTTGACCTTTGAAAATTATTACAAAACAACTCAGATCAGATCAAACCAGAAGTTTAAATCAAACTGCAAACTCAAAACTGATTTCAATGGAGACAATCATTTCTGCAGTTCAGACTAACATTATGTAGCTGTTAACACACAAAATATTGATGTATAAGAGAAAAACAAATCATACATGTATTTATATGCTCTTTCGTAACAGATTTTGAGTACAATGATGTCTAAAATAATATTTCTAAAGAGGGGAAAAAACATACATAAAAGAAAAAATGTTGTTTCTTTTTGAATGATGTTCATTTATATGCTGGACCTCTGAATTTTGGCTGCTACTTTAGTACAGAGTATTCGAGTATCCATTCAATTTATTTGAAAACGAGAGTGTTACTGTTAAATAATATGACTTGCAAAACAAACGTTTTTTTTTGTTTGCTATGTCTTTAATCTTTATCTACATCCACTAGGGATAGGCAGCTGTGGTTTGCTATTATTTGAGTTTTGAGTTGCTGTTCTTCTCTCAGATCACATGTAGATGTAGTTGCAGTGGCTGAAAAGGGGAAGGAAAATATGAAAATTCTTATGATTTATTTATTGTTTTATGCTCTCAAAATAATATGCTTATACTGTAACCTAAAAAAAAGGTATGTGTTAGAATTCTAGTAGCTATGGTAGCCATACTGAGGCCATGCTTTAATCACATGATTACATGATCTAGTCTCTCCAATGATTAAACTGTCAACTGTCAACAGGTCAGAGTGAGTGTCACCAATCATATTATAGATCAAATATTATGATCAAAGGTATAAATATGTGTGTATTGTTCTGGTCGTTGAGTGTGCTCAGCTTTGGTGTTAATGTAGTGAAAGTGTTTTCTTGGATGGGATGGTTAAATAAGGACTTCTGAAAGTTAATGCATATTACAATGGTGATAGAGTTTTTTTTATTGTTTATTTTTTTAGGATAGAATTTGTGTGCTATACGCGATACAAAGACAAATGTCACCATCTAAAAAGCTGTGAGCTTGTGGTTGTGTTATCTGAGCTGATTATCCGCAGCAGCATGTCACAAAAACAAAACCATGCATGTACTAACCTGTGAAAAAAAAAAACAACATCTACACAAATGTGTCTCCAGAAACACTTTATCAGTTCTTTTTATGTTGTTCTTGGAAACACAGAGGAAGTAAGTTAAGTATCTAGACAGAAGTCTCTAATCTGACAGCATGAAGCGGCTTTATATCCTTTTATTGGCCCTTTGGTCAACTTTCAGTAAGTAGATTCCTTTTCTTTGCCTCAGATTTAGTGTTTATTTACTGTGTGTATGAATAGGAATCAATACAATTTTTGCTTTGTACATATTGTTCAGATACATGCCATACTACAAATACTACTTTGGTGGCAAGTGCATCTAATGACTTTACAGGGTTTTTCCTGAATTTAAATTTTTTTTGGTGCAAACTGGCGGCCACTGAAGTACATTTTTGTCCCACCAAAGCCTTATTCAATCAGTTAAAGTGATTTATGAGTGATGTAAATGACTCAAAAAACATGTCACCTTCTGACAAGTGTTTTGCACATGCAGCTGACATAAACCACCCTTTCAATAAATTCGATTTGGGATTTAGCAATTTGCCCCATTTAGCAAGTGTGGTTGGTAAGATTTAGCCTTAATAATCCACAGCATTTCCATGTTATTTATACGACAATGTGTAGCAAATTACCTATAAAGTATAAAGTATTACATGCATTGTATGTACATCTGCACTTTGTTGATTAAGATGAGAGAATTCAAGAGCTGCGCACACTCACAAAACTGATGAGTTTCAGAGATGACTCATCTGAACGCCTCTGGCCATTGCATTTTTTAGCTTACAAAAATATGAAACAGTATGAAACAGTATTTTTCTCACTCTTTTTTCCAAGTTATCTTATATGAACAGAAAATGTTTTTATTTAACAGAAACTGCCTGCGATTGCTGACTGGTATCTGTTTATTAATATAAAATGCATCTGATGAGATCGCTGACAAGTATGATGTAACCGTACAAATATATGAAATGTATTTATTTACCCCCCTTTTTAATTTATTTTATATGAACATATTTTTTTTTTATTTGACACAAACTGACTGCCGTTACTGTTAAGTACCTAAAACAGTATTTTTCATATTTTTTTTAGGTTACATTTTAAATTCATATCCAGAATCTTTAGGTACTTAACAGTAACGGCAGTTTGTGTGTGTAAGTGAGTGTATTTTGCAGTTTTAAAACCTTTATAAATGATCTGGATCGTGATCTATAATGTGAGATGGGCGCCGCCATGTTTGTTCGCGCTGCCGTTCAGAGTACTGTCAGCCGGATTTACAACACGTAAATTCACCAGTTTCTCCCGAAATACATGCAAGTGGCTGGTGAATTGGGAAAGGAATGGAGTGAATTATATTGTTACTTCTGATATGAATCAAACATGTCAGCAAATTATACTTGAATAGATTGTTATTGCTGCATCCATAGATATCCGTGTGTATTTTACAAACTCTAAATATATTGTTTTACTAGTACTTATGTGTATTTAAATGTCTGAAACCTAAAATAAACGTTAAGTGGTTGAAAACACTGCATAATTGTGATTATATGACAAGTGCTCAGCGCCAGCCTACGAGCGAAAACGCAGTTTGAATTTGGCAGTTGCGTGACGTCACCGAACGTTCTAAATCCCATATGTGGGACCGTACTCCCAGGTGCATAGAAATAGAACAGCCATTAATGCTCATATTAGATGTGACACATAAATGCCTGATATGTAACTAGTTTATGCAGCTTGGCTCTAAGAAATAGAGACGAATTTACAGTCACGTAAAATAATTCAAGTCCTGTCCCAATAAACATAACTTTGCCTGAATTAAATAATATACAGCCATGAATGAGCACATATTGGAAACGAAAGTGCAGAATTTAATTATCCCTCTTTTGTCTATATGCTCATCATTAGCCTCGTGAAGTCAGAGTCACCTATAGGCTTAAACCGTCATAAGAATTAGAGACGAACTCACAGTTAAATAATCCGTCAAGTCCTGTCCCAATACCTTTGCCTGAATTGAATAATATACAGCCATGAATGGGCACATGTTGGAAATGAAAGCACTGAATTTAATTCTCTTGCTGTTGTATGTTGATTAGTCTTATGAAGTCACATATAGGCTTAAACCGTCATTAGAAATAGCTTGAATTCAGTCACGTAATAATCCTTGCCTTAAAGGGGTCATCGGATGCCAAGTTCACTTTTTCATGTTGTTTGAACATTAATGTGTGTTGTCAGTGTATGTACAAATCTACCCTATAATGATAAAAACCCATGCAGTGGTTTTTAATTAATCTGTAAAAATAATATCCCCTTTTTGAAATCGAGCCGTTCACAGATGCCTGTCGTTGTGGCGTCACATGACAGAGGACACTCCCACGATTGACATGAGCTCTTACCTAAGACCAGCTGTCACAGACCAGTAACTTTCCTTGTTTTGATGCCGAAGCAGGGATTTAAGTTAGACAAGAATATCTCATATTGAGCGATTGAGGTGTTGTGTTGCTGGATGTAATAATGAACATAGTGGTCGTCATTTACTCCCGACATCTGAGCCGCTGAAGATGCAGTGGATTACGTTTGTTTGTGAAGGGAATGCACCTCCTGATCTACATATATCTGTCTATGTTCAGGTTTGTTCATGTTCTATGTTCATGTTTATGAATCTTTGCGATCGCCTTTCCTTATAACGTGGTAGTTAGGAAGTTTAGTGGCTGAATGCGGCTAATGTAAACAAGATCATCATTCCACAGAGAGAAGAGAGGGGCGGGGTGAGCAGAGCTCATTTGCATTTAAAGGAACAACCCCTTAGAATGATTTTGGCAAAAAGAGTGTTGTTTTACAAAACCACTGAGAATTTTTAATCAATGTATATTAGAGACTTTTCATTAAGACCCTAAAGAATCATATCAACTTGTGGAAAATGGGCATCTGATGACCCCTTTAAATAAAATCTATAGATATAGGCATAAGAGAGTTATAGTATAAAGCAATGTTAGTTTCAATGTTAAACTTGGATAAATGTGCGCTATTAGGCACATACCCAATACTTTGTACGGAGAGTGGAAGCTACAGGACACGGGGCGCCAGTGCGATCACTAATCACATTTCTTTCAGTGGAAACCATTTAATTATTCCATCATTTTTGCTCATAAAGGTAGAGTAATACATCATTCGTAACTGTAAAGGGTCTACTTTTATGTGTGTACTCAGTGAATCCAAACCTCACAGACATGATAAATATACATATAGAAAGCTCAAAATTATTACTTAACGAAATAAATCAAATCAAAAACAAAAACTTTTTCATTATGTAATCTGTAATGATGCGTTTCTATCTAAAGGCGCGTCCAAAGAGAAGTTGGCGAGTCCAGATCGGCAAATTCATCCTGAAATCACTGACTCGTTTGCTAGTTTATTAATAATTAATTCAAAAATCTCCTTACTATTTTCCCCTCGACACATTCATGCTAATTACTTTTGCCGGTGCTTTGCAACAAGCTTTAGCCTATTGCCTGCACTTGAATGCGGATCTTTTCCCGCTCCGGTGAAAGCGCGCTCGCTGCTGCTGCTGATGGAGACATTAAAAGTGAAAAGTGAAAACAAAAGTGCAGTCTCGTGTTGTTTCCACCAGCGCAAATTTTTTTCATAACCATAAATTGTGGATGTCAAAAATATAAAAATAAGGAGTAGTCTAAAACAGACCCGAAGCCCAGCCCGCGTCTGCATGGAATACTACTACTACTTCAGTGACAGGTGAGTCATCTAATCACTTTAATCTGTCAGTGTTCATTTTCAGAATACTTTAAAGTGCAAGAGTATAAATCAATATAATTTTTGCTGTGTTTTTGTACTTATTCACTGGTCAGTGTTACAACAGTTTACCCTTCAATGACATCATCTACTGACTTTAATCTTTACAAATAAATAAAAATGTAAATAACATTTAAACTGCAATTAAAAGGAGGACAAACCTTAACTAAAATATTTGCCTAATAATGATGTAAGCTGAGCTCATAGAGTTCATGCAGCACCTTATTTAATAATCATAAAATCATCTGAGCTGCTAAAAAACCTTAACTGAGCTATTTGCTTGCACTCTGAATCAAGATACAAAAGCCGTCACTGGAGAGATACCTTTTTAAAAAGTACTATTGGGTCATTCCGTGTCAAATCAACCAAATTACAGAAACTTCCCTGGCTCAAATTTTTGATTTTGGTAATAAGTTTTTTGAAAGAAAAATAGACATGTATAATGATGAAAGCCAAAACATTAAATGTCATGGATGAATATTTACTAAGTAATCTGCTATTTTGTAGAGGGAGGTCAAAATGGTCAAAAAGTTTTCAAGCTATGCAAAATCGCTCTCATAATCGAATGCGATACATCTGCGATTTTGCATAGCTTGTATGGAGCGAATTTTGTGCCAATTTAACAAACTAATCCAGCGTTTTGCAAATAAACAATCTGCTTTGCAAAGAAAAAACACAACTTTCAAACAAACGCAAAGTGATTCACAAATACAAAACTCAATTTGAGAGAAAATGCAGTGGTATGGACAAATATATGTATTGTGAGACTCAGTTGCCTTTTTATGGGGAAACTTGGCTTAATTTTCTCACAAATGCATGCAGGCAGATTTTCTCACAAATGTAACTGAGCAACTCCCTTTTCCAAAAAACAGTCTGTCTTACTATAATTAACCCTTTAGATGTTTTCACAAAACGATCCTATACTACAATGTGAATGACATTCACAATAAATTCTGTAAAGTTGTTAACATGATTGATTATTTCAAAAATCAATAAAGACATGGCTAAACATTTAACTACGGAGTCTTTCCCTATAAAAACTGATCTATTCTCTATATCCTCTGTTGGATCGTGGGATATAGAATATACATATGTTGATACAATTGTTCAACATTCAAAACAACGCATGGGGATAATAACAATATATCATGTCACAATATAATGTAATACTAAAATGCCTACACGGGTGAAGACACACTCTGGACAGCAAGGACTCTTCTCAGAGTGACTCAGATGACGAATATTTGCATTTTGAAGAGCCATTAATATAATTTCTGACAGTAGCCTTTGAGTCTTAACTTCATGAGTTAAAATGTTGCTCGGATATATATAAAAGGCTACATATTTTTAGATGGATTTTTCCAAACAGGCTATTGTCAGACTAAAATCTGTATTCAGAGTAAAATATTGGTTGAAATATAAAACATCTCCTACAGGCCACTTTTAGTTTTAAATGTTGTACAATGCGTGTATATAAACATAAATATAATAAATTATGATATTCCTTCTGAAAATTAAAGTTGGTTTTACTATAGTAAAAGTGTGGTAACCATGTTTTTTTGCAGGTTACTATTTCTATAATGGCAGCTTTACTACAAATACCATGGTATTTATTTAGTAAAACCATGGTTAATTTTCATAAGGACTATTAATGTTTAGATTATAATTCGGTACATTTACATATCTGAATCACAATAAAGCTCACCCATAGACTGTAAAAAACATGGATGTAGTGTCCGTGATGTCACCCGTAGATTTCTGAAGAGCATTTTTGAAGCTCTTAGTGGGCGGGAGTCAGCCATCGCCATCTTGGAATCGCGTCATTGCACGTCACTCCCGGATAATCGAAAATGGGCAAATAGGCGGGACGTGGGTTGAGCTGGTTGCTGAAACCACGCCCGCCTAGCGCGACGGTGGTGACAGCAGCGCAATCCACCTGTCACTTAAATGGCCACGCCCTAAATTATGCAGAACTTTAAGGCTTAATATAAATTAAACGGATGAGTTATAAAAAAAATTCACCCCCCTCACAGTTGACATGAAGGGCAAAATTAGCGATATAGACCAAAACCACTTTTTGTACCAGGCTGTAAACATATTTTTTTCTGCTGTGAAGTTGGGCATTTTAACATGGGGAGTCTATGGGATTGACTCCCTTTTGCAGCCAGTCTCTAGCGGCCAGTTGGTGAATTGCAGTTTTAGTCACTTCCGTGTTGGCTTCAAGAGGGAGACCGGGAGGTTGCCACTTGGTCTCAACATATATAGCAGAACAACAAAAAAATCTTTCTTGACCTAATGTCAAAATAAAATTCAAAACGCTTTTATTGTTGGTACACAGCTGTCGCTATCCACAATACATTTGCATTTTAGTATTACAATATATTGTGACATGATATATTGTTATCAGTGTTGGGAAGGTTACTTTGGAAATGTAATAGGTTACAGATTACAAGTTACTTGATTTAAAATGTAATAAGTAGTGTAACTTTTCAATTACTTTATTAAAGTAATGTAACTTATTACTTTTAATTACTTTTTGATTACTTTTCTAAATTTCTAATTTTTTCAACTGTTAATCATTTTGAAACATTTAAACCAGGCAGAGTTAGCCTTACAGTAGTACAGTATCACTTGAATTAAGATTATAATAAGTAAGGGATAATATACATCTTTATTTTGCGATAACAACTGGCTGAATGTACATTATCCCACTTATTCCACAGCTGCTTGATAGATTATTAGATGTTTCGTGTCAAAATTATTAGACACCAAACACTGATCTGAGTTGAAATATTTGAACGCAAAGCTTCCATGAAGAAATCAGTTGCTAGCAAATGGCAAGTTCAAACTAGACATTTTAGGTATACAAGTTTTCTTACACAACATTTCACCACATAAATAATTAAGTAGTAGTACTAGTTTGTTAGTTATCGTATAATACATTACAGTGTACAAAAAAAAAAAATGGCAGCAGCTGCATTTGTATGAAACAACAGAGCAAGTCCACGATACCAGGATGACAGAATTAAGAAATTGTCCACATAATATTGAATTAAGCTTTAATATTTTATTAGCTAACCAAACGCAAAGCTTCCGCCAAGAAAAATTATCAAGCATATAGCACTGACTTTTTTTTTTACTTATATTTTTGGGCTTTTTATGCCTTTTATTGTGATAGGACAGTAGAGAGATGACAGGAAAGAGCTGGGAGGAGAGAGGGGAGCGGGATCGGCAAAGGATCTCGAGACGGGAATCGAACTCGGGTCACCGTGAGCGTAGTTGTGCTATATGTCATAACAAGATCATAATATAAATAACATCATAACAAGAAATAGCTATGATACTGGGTTTGAAATCAAATCTTTGCATAGTTATGACAGAAAACACTAGCATCTAACAATGCCTTGGAAAAAACAATCTTAAAAAATAAAGTTTATGCATAAACCCAAATAAGAAATAAAACAGTTATCGAATAAGCATGTGTCCTGTTCTGTGTCCTAAACTCCTGAAACATTGGTGTCTCATTTTAGAGTTGTCAGTGCAATTTAAAAGAAGTCAATTAAATCTGTAAGTGGGGGTGGGGGTGTGAAAAAATTCAGATGTAATCCCCTTTGTAATCACTGGCATTTTTCAAAAGTAACTGTAATTTAATTACATATTTTTTCTCAGTAACTGTAACTAATTACAATTACATTTATTTTGTAATTAAATTACGTAATTCCGTTACATGTAACTAGTTACTCCCCAACACTGATTGTTATTATACCCCTGCATTGTTTTGAATGTTGAACAATTGTATCAACAAATGTATATATCTCACGATCCAACAGAAGATAAGAAGTACGGAGAATGGATCAGTTTTTATAGGGAAAGACTGCATAGTTAAATGTTTAATGTGAAATAATCAATCATGTTAACAACTTTACAGCACTTATTGTGAATTTCACTGACATTGTAGTATAGGGTCGCTTTGTGAAAACATCTAAATGGTTCATTTTAGATATAGTAAGACAGTAACTCACCTGTTCCCCACTCATGTTGGTCTGCTGTATTCCCTGAAAAGTTAAACAGGTGTTTCAGGTCTCAGGAGACTAGCGTAAATTGGCCGACAGCGCCATCTGCTGTTTTTGGGAAAGGAAGTTGCTCAATTGCATTTGTGAGAAAATCAAGCCAAGTTTCCTCATAAAATGGCAACTGAGTCACAGTTGTAACACACAATACATATATTTGTCTATATGTTGTCTATACGAGTTTTGTCTAGCAAATCACTTTGTGTTTGTTTGAAAGTTGAGTTTTTCTTTGCAAAGCAGATTGTGTTTATTTGCAAAATGCTGGATCTCATAAATATTATTTTTCCAAAATCTGTGTGACTGTAACTCCAGTAGTATTAAAGTTTCAAATCTTAATATGATTTTAGATTCTGGTTCTGAAGAAGTTTTTCCTTTAGAAATCTTCAGTTTTAAGGCCCTGTATGGTTTAATCCCAGAGATATCAAGATCTCAGGGAAGCTCCAAATTTAGTATCCTAACCATCTTCAGTGGTCAAAAAACAAAATGTAGTTTTGTGTTTATCTAGTCATTACTGTTTACAACGCAAATATGCAAAAAACAGTAACCCAGGGATTAGGATTGTACAGTGTGACAAGTACAGTTAACTTTTAGCATTCAGACAGTTATGTTCTATACAATTTTTTTTGATAGAGGGAAACAAGATACAATTCTAATTTCAACATTATTTCTTCTATAGACACTATTCTTTAAATAAAATAAAATAAAATAAGTATTTAGACATTCCTCTTTAAAAGAAAATAATCATGTTTTTTTTTTTTTTCAAACTGACCCACATTTGGTTTTTGACCACTGAAAATGTGTACATTTTAACAATTTACTCCTGGAGCCATATTGAAATTTCAATATCTCTGGAACCAAATCTCATAGGGCATTAAAAATAAAGATCCCAAAAGGAAAGTTAAGACTCAATATGTAAAAGGGCATTAAGATAACTTTAATATTTACAGGCATGCAAACTTTGGAGAAAAACATGAAAAGTGCAGTTTCCCCATTTTTGAATGTTCACCACTGGCACATAATGCAACAGAGATTGCTAAAGTCAATAGATTTTACTAAGAGAGCTATTAATCTCCAAGTAAAAAAATAAGATAAATAAGATAATGATGCTGGTATGATATTTTTGAAGTCATATTTACCCCCCAGTAACTTAACTCTGAATCTAAGGTAAAAATTGCCGTTTTGACATCCCTCTACAAACTACAAACCTCTTAACTAATTGTGGGCTACCTGAAATTAAGGAAAGGACTAGATAATTGGTAAATCTGCTAAAAAGACTGAAAAATGTATCCAAATAAAATAAATTGTTTTATATATTTCAAAACACAAATGTATCAACCTTTTTGGAAAGTTGTTTTGGAAATGTAATAGGTTACATATTAAGTTTCCTTACTTAAAATGTAATAAGTAGTGTAACTATTTCAATTGCTTTAAAAGTAATGTAACATTACATTTGATTTCTTTTCTAAATTTCTAACAAATGTTTTCAATTGTTAATCTAGGGATGTAACGATTACCGGTTTGACAATAAATCATGATAAAATGTCCCACGGTTAGTATTACCGTTTCATATTATAATTATCATTAAAACCATATTCGATTACCACAATTTGAACAACTGATAAATAAATACTGTACAGCATAAAGCATAAAGTTTTAAATAACAGTCTCATTTGCGCACGGCACGCGGAGTAGTTTCGTTTTGTGTGAAAAGACGGCGGAAAGGCTGAAATGTTTTAAAAGAGTGCTAAGGGCATAGGCGCCGATTCTCACAGAAATAATCAAGCACCCACGGAAAAACACAAGATAGTCCGTTCATTTTAAGCAATAAGAAATTCATTACAGCTTTTATGACTTTATTCTTGTTTTCATAGCTCTTAATAAGCTGTTTTTGGCGTTATTTTAATGGTAAATGTCAAGAATGCATAACTGTATGAGTGGGTGCCAGCACAAATCTATCGGCTTGCAGCAGGCTTCCTCTCCTATATAGTGATCATGGCTCTGCGCATGCCCTGCTGTATCCAAAATTTTGACCGGTTGATGAAAAATAAGATTCTACCACTGATCTATAATAGAGTGGATTCTACACATTTAAACAATTCAGATAAGTTATCTAGATTATTTATGGAACAGATAAAATACATATGATAATTTCTTAGTTATCATTTTGACTTAACCCTTTTCTTTATTTAAATGAAATGTGACATTTACGTTTTATGAAACTTTTTCAAAGCTTTATTTAAAAATTTACATTAGATATTTGATATAGTCATGTTGTCACTTAAAATCCAGACATCATTGGTAGGCTACTGTTGTTGTTTTAGTGATTATGCAAAGAAAAAGTCATTTTATTTGTTGTTTGTTGATTTTAAATATAAAACTTGGTGAAGTGATTTATGTGTCAGTACTTTTTGAACATTTCCAGTACATTTTAACAATACTGTGATAATACTGATAACCGGGAACATTTTGGTCACTACAATCAGGATAAGAAATTTTCATACCATTGCATCCTGTCACGCTCAGACGAAGCACACGAACAACGACGTAAATAAACGAAAGGTATTTAATAAATCCAACGGGGAACACAGGAGACACAGGAACACAGGGTAGTAACATCAACGTCCAACAAGGCAAGAGGGGAAAACACACGCTATATATACACACAGACTGATTACAAACAGGTGCAGACAATGAGGGAGAAACCAAAACACACAGAACTGCAGGGGAGATGCTGGGAGAAACCAACTAGATAGTCCAGGGGTGTGACATTACCTCCCTCTCCCGGAAGGCGCATCCTCGCGCTGACAAACAAGGAAAACACATTGTACATAGTCTTAGGAGGGGGTTTAGGCAGAGGACGGACTCCCGGGAGGAGGGCAAAATCTGGAGTCCAGGGTGATGACGGAATAGTCCATGGAGGTGATGACGGAGGGAGGAGCCAAGGAGGTGACAGGAGGGGGCTGGAGCAGGAGGAGCCAGCTGAGACCCAGACCGCAGCCATGATGGAACCCCACGGTGGAGCCGATGGAGGGAGGAGCCATGGTGGAGGAAAGGCTGACGACTCCATGGGGCCGACCGACGGAGGCGGAGCAGGTGGTGGTAGAGCCCGAGGCGGAGACGGAGAGCCGATGATCCTTGGCGACACCGAAGATCCGGAGGACCCAGGCGGAGCCCAAGGCTCTGGCGACCAAGGCGGAGACGGAGATCCGGAGGTCCGCGGCAGAGCCGGAGCGACAGAGGACCAAGGCTGTGCCTGTGGGAGGGAGGAGGTCCACAGAGCCGGAGGGACGGAGCGACGAGGCGCAGCCGGAGGAGTAGAGTCCAGAGGCGAAGGTGGGGCGACGACTGACCAGGGCGGAGCCGGAGGGACGATGGAGCCCGGTGCAGCTGGTGGACCGACGGGCGACGGTGGAGACGAGGGAGCTGAGAGACGGGGTGGAGCCGCAGGGTCGGAGGTCGGAGGGCCGAGGTGGAGTCCAGGACTCAGAGGCTGGAGGCGAAGATGAGGGATCCTCCAGCCATGACACCGATGGAGACTGGCAGACCCGCGGCGAACCCACCGCACAGATGGTGAGCTGAGGGTGAGCTGGGGGGCTGACAGGATGCAGAGGTGGCATGGTTGAAGTATTATGGCTATTAGACATAGATAACTGAGGGAGGGTGGGTGGGAAATCGATGCATGCTGACATTTCAGAGTTTATATCCTTAGAATACATTAAGTCCTGTTTACCGTCCATTTTAAATTCTCCCAGTTCCAGATCTTGCTCACCCTCAGCGGTGGTGCAGTGGGTGATGCTGTTCTCAGCACTCTCACGCTCCGCTGACACTACCACCATCGCGGGAATTGTGGCCGGCTCTCGCACCTGGTCAGACGCAAATTCCTCCAGCTCCGTGGCGACCGCTCGCTCTGTCGCTCCGATGGGCGATGGCTCCTGGGTCGCGCTGGTAGCGTGGGATCCGTCTGCGGTGGGCTCGGGCTCGTGCTCCACGTGTCGGGGTGGTGGTTGGCTGGGTTCCGGGTCCGGAGTGGCACTAGCGAGATTCTCCAAGGAACAGGCGGGGAACGAGGGTTTGTTTCTCGCCAGTGTCCACTCCACAAACGCGGCAAAATCCGCACGAGGGCCATCCTCGGATGACGGCGCTCTGCATGACGCGTTGAGGCTGGCGTCATAGAACGCACAGAGCACGTCGTCCGGGTAGCTGGTGGTGTGAGCTACTAGTTGGAACATGATGGTATATCCCTCGAGCGGTAATTCCCCCTGCTTCAGCCGAAGGAGGATGAATTCTGGACGGAGTAGGGAAGCCATGGGGGAAACACGACGGAAACAAAAGACTGAGGAAAAAGTGACGGAAAACAAAACGGAGGGGGAAACACGAAAAAACTGTTTAGGTTGGACGTTCTGTCACGCTCAGACAAAGCACACGAACAACGACGTAAATAAACGAAAGGTATTTAATAAATCCAACGGGGAGCACAGGAGACACAGGAACACAGGGTAGTAACATCAACGTCCAACAAGGCAAGAGGGGAAAACACGCTATATATACACAGACTGATTACAAACAGGTGCAGACAATGAGGGAGAAACCAAAACACACAGAACTGCAGGGGAGATGCTGGGAGAAACCAACTAGATAGTCCAGGGGTGTGACACATCCCTATGTCAATCCTTTTGAAACTTTTAAAGCAGGCAGGTTTAACCTTACAGTAGCACTCAACACTAATTACCGTCAGACTTACAAAATCCTTCATCACTTGAATTAGGATTACAGTAATTTGGTTTGAAAGCACAGCCACTTACTGTGCTTTTTAGCACCTCTTCTTACCTTGAGATCATGCGGTTACATACAGATTTAAAATCATAAGATATAGCTTAACAGCTATGATACCATTTTTAAAATCAAATCTTTGCATAGCTACGAATGGCATCTAACAATGCCTTAGGGGGAAAAAAACAGTTAATCTTAAAAAATAAAAGCATATACATACACCCAAATATGAAATTTATTGAAGTTATTAAATAAGCATGTGTCCTATTTTGTGTCCCAAACTCGTGAAACATTGGGGTCTCATATTTTAAAGTGGGAAATCGATGCATGCTGACATTTCAGAGTTTATATCCTTAGAATACATTAAGTCCTGTTTACCGTCCATTTTAAATTCTCCCAGTTCCAGATCTTGCTCACCCTCAGCGGTGGTGCAGTGGGTGATGCTGTTCTCAGCACTCTCACGCTCCGCTGACACTACCACCATCGCGGGAATTGTGGCCGGCTCTCGCACCTGGTCAGACGCAAATTCCTCCAGCTCCGTGGCGACCGCTCGCTCTGTCGCTCCGATGGGCGATGGCTCCTGGGTCGCGCTGGTAGCGTGGGATCCGTCTGCGGTGGGCTCGGGCTCGTGCTCCACGTGTCGGGGTGGTGGTTGGCTGGGTTCCGGGTCCGGAGTGGCACTAGCGAGATTCTCCAAGGAACAGGCGGGGAACGAGGGTTTGTTTCTCGCCAGTGTCCACTCCACAAACGCGGCAAAATCCGCACGAGGGCCATCCTCGGATGACGGCGCTCTGCATGACGCGTTGAGGCTGGCGTCATAGAACGCACAGAGCACGTCGTCCGGGTAGCTGGTGGTGTGAGCTACTAGTTGGAACATGATGGTATATCCCTCGAGCGGTAATTCCCCCTGCTTCAGCCGAAGGAGGATGAATTCTGGACGGAGTAGGGAAGCCATGGGGGAAACACGACGGAAACAAAAGACTGAGGAAAAAGTGACGGAAAACAAAACGGAGGGGGAAACACGAAAAAACTGTTTAGGTTGGACGTTCTGTCACGCTCAGACAAAGCACACAAACAACGACGTAAATAAACGAAAGGTATTTAATAAATCCAACGGGGAGCACAGGAGACACAGGAACACAGGGTAGTAACATCAACGTCCAACAAGGCAAGAGGGGAAAACACACGCTATATATACACAGACTGATTACAAACAGGTGCAGACAATGAGGGAGAAACCAAAACACACAGAACTGCAGGGGAGATGCTGGGAGAAACCAACTAGATAGTCCAGGGGTGTGACACATCCCTATGTCAATCCTTTTGAAACTTTTAAAGCAGGCAGGTTTAACCTTACAGTAGCACTCAACACTAATTACCGTCAGACTTACAAAATCCTTCATCACTTGAATTAGGATTACAGTAATTTGGTTTGAAAGCACAGCCACTTACTGTGCTTTTTAGCACCTCTTCTTACCTTGAGATCATGCGGTTACATACAGATTTAAAATCATAAGATATAGCTTAACAGCTATGATACCATTTTTAAAATCAAATCTTTGCATAGCTACGAATGGCATCTAACAATGCCTTAGGGGGAAAAAAACAGTTAATCTTAAAAAATAAAAGCATATACATACACCCAAATATGAAATTTATTGAAGTTATTAAATAAGCATGTGTCCTATTTTGTGTCCCAAACTCGTGAAACATTGGGGTCTCATATTTTAAAGCAGTCAATTCAATTTGAGAAAGAAATCAATCAAATCTGTGTGTGTGAAAATATTCACATGTAACTCGCTTTGTAAGTGTAAACAGTTTCATAACTGTAATTTAACTACTCATTATTTCTCAGTAACTGTAACAGATTAGTTCAATTTTGTTTTTAATTAAATTACAGAATTCCAATCACATGTAACTAGTTACTCTAGCTAAGTTTGAGCTATTGTTGCGCAATATACCGGTATTTAAAAAGTATTGCGATACCCTGCTTTTAAAAACGGTACAATTCTGAATTTTACTATTACCAGTACTTTAAGAAATGTTAATAAGAGCAGTATTTCTGCGTGTCTGTGTTACTTAATGGCGCAGACGCATGGTTTTGTTTACTACATACATATGCGTGAACCTCACAGTGTTTTCAGCCTCTGCCGCCTCAATATACGAGTACATGAACACCCTTTGTGAGCATTTTACTGGTTCTTTTTTGGAAAACTATCATCATGAAGACCGTAAAGGTCTTCTCAGCAACCCGTCAAAATAAAAGTTCAGTTTAACTTGACAAGTCAGAAATATATAATATTATTATTCAAAAGCCTTCTTATGATATCACTGAATATTTATTTTACCATAGTAAAAGTAAATTTCTGGCTGAATCAATTTTTCTTCAGTTTTTAGTATTCATTTAAAATGAGACAAATCTGCTATTGTTTTAATCTCCAATCTGTTATTTATCAGTTTAGATTAGTTTATTAATGCTTGGCAAACCAGCAGAAGACACAAACCAGTTTTAAATTCCAGTCGCACTGATGGGGAAAGTTGTAACACTGCATTACAATCTGCCCCGCTATTATGCTATTTTATGACATGTAATTTTCACTATTTACTTTTATGGATTTTAAAAAGAAACCACAAGAAACAGGTGAATAAAGACTGACAATCGATGTTTAATGTTCAGAAATTATTATTTCAAGAAATGTAAAGCATTTTGGCTCGTTTATGGGTCTCGTGTTCTATGAGAGCTGTGTTTGGAGGGAGGGGAGTGTTTTTTTGAATGTCTGAATGCATTTGATCTATTTGCACACATTGTTTTGAGCTATACTGTATAGCTGTTTTGCGATCAGGGCCGTCCCACGCATGGTTGCGATGTGTTCATTGCGAACCTCAAAAATTAGTTTGGTTTTTTTAGTTCTTAAAAAACGCCATTATTTTATTTGAAAAAGTTAATCATTTTATTTTATTGACAAAATATTGTAGTTTGTCGTGTACATTTTTTTCATTCGATCAGATAACATTTTAAGCTGTCATATGGTCATGTTACAACGTGCCCCTCACATGTTACAATGTACCCCACCTACAGGGCATGTTGTCACTTTTCACTTCCTTTCTTTTGAGGTAAAGAATGAAAAACGTATACACTGTAATTATGAAACAAAGTTACATATTTGTACAAGACAAATGTGAAATTTAGGGGTGCTCCGATTGAACGGCTGCCGATCATCATCGGCTGATAATCCCTTGGGGATGTTTGATCCGCGGTCTCTAAAAAGGCCGTTCACATAAACCGATCTAAAGCTGATTACGTGCCTGCCGTGAGAGGTTTGGTATGACATGCAGCAGCATGCTCAGGCGCTTTTTGGCGTGGGTAAAACAATTATAATGCTGAGGTACAATTCATATTTCTTCATTAAACTACTTTTCATTAAACCTTATGTGAGCCGTAATTTCACAAACAGCGCGAGTAAATGACCGCGTTCTCTCTCTCTCGGTCTCTCTCGAAAGTGCGCAAATGACTTCCAGTCACAACATCGTGTCTGACAATAAGCAAGCAGCACAGTTGACACAGGAATTGTCACTTGCACAATAGAATCAGTGTCGCATCACCGCTAAAGTTTAAACTGCATTTCTTTTTAATTCTTTCCAGTGTTTAACCATTCAGCTAATTAACTCAAAACACCTGCAAAGGCCTTTAAATGGTCTCTCAGTCTAGTTCTGTAGGCAACACAATCATGAGGAAGACTGCTGATTTGACAGTTGTCCAAAAGACGACCATTGACACCTTGCACAAGGAGGGCAAGACACAAAAGGTCATTGCAAAAGAGGCTGGCTGTTCACAGAGCTCTGTGTCCAAGCACATTAATAGAGAGGCGAAGGGAAGGAAAAGATGTGGTAGGAAAAAAAAAAAAAAAATTGTACAAGCAATAGGGATAACCGCACCCTGGAGAGAACTGTGAAACAAAACCCATTCAAAAATGTGGGGGAGATTCACAAAGAGTGGACTGCAGCTGGAGTCAGTGCTTCAAGAACCACTACGCACAGACGTATGCAAGACATGGGTTTCAGCTGTCGCGTTCCTCGTGTCAAGCCACTCTTGAACAACAGACAGTGTCAGAAGCGTCTCGCCTGGGCTAAAGACAAAAAGGACTGGACTGCTGCTGAGTCGTCCAAAGTTATGTTCTCTGATGAAAGTAAATTTTGCATTTCCTTTGGAAATCAGGGTCCCAGAGTCTGGAGGAAGAGAGGAGAGGCACAGAATCCACATTGCTTGAGGTCCAGTGTAAAGTTTCCACAGTCAGTGATGGTTTGGGGTGCCATGTCATCTGCTGGTGTTGGTCCACTGTGTTTTCTGAGGTCCAAGGTCAACGCAGCTGTATACCAGGACGTTTTAGAGCACTTCATGATTCCTGCTGCTGACCAACTTTATGGAGATGCAGATTTCATTTACCAACAGGACTTGGCACCTGCACACAGTGCCAAAGCTACCAGTACCTGGTTTAAGGACCATGGTATCCCTGTTCTTAATTGGTCAGCAAACTCGCCTGACCTTAACCCCATAGAAAATCTATGGGGTATTGTGAAGAGGAAGATGCGATAAGCCAGACCCAACAATGCAGAAGAGCTGAAGGCCACTATCAGAGCAACCTGGGCTCTCATAACACCTGAGCAGTGCCACAGACTAATCGACTCCATGCCACGCCGCATTGCTGCAGTAATTCAGGCAAAAGGAGCCCCAACTAAGTATTGAGTGCTGTACATGCTCATACTTTTCATGTTCATACTTTTCAGTTGGCCAAGATTTCTAAAAATCCTTTCTTTGTATTGGTCTTAAGTAATATTCTAATTTTCTGAGATACTGAATTTGGGGTTTTCATTAGTTGTCAGTTATAATCATCAAAATTAAAAGAAATAAACACTTGAAATATATCAGTCTGTGTGGAATGAATATATACATTATACAAGTTTCACTTCTTGAATAGAATTAGTGAAATAAATCAACTTTTTGAAGATATTCTAATTATATGACCAGCATCTGTGTATGTATGTGTATATATATATATATATATATATATATATATATATATATATATATAATAATATATATAAAAAAAGAAATAATAGCCAACAATATATTAATTTATTAGGTTCTTATTATTAATAACAAAGATAAAATAGCAAAAAAAAAGACATGATGTCCTGATATAAATTGTTGTTGTGAAATAAAATGACTATATCATGAAATAAGATTTGGCTTCATCCTTTAAGCCAACTTACCAACATAGCAAAGATCTCTACAGTTGTTCGGTAGTTGTTCACCATAATCCTGTGTAGTGGCACTGGCATGTAATTATTATTAGTTTATTATTATTAGTTTTTTAAAGGGGGATGAAATTCTTTGTTTTAATAGATAAAATAACTATGATCTCCATTTAAATAATCTATTATTCAGTTACTTGACCTGTTGTTCTGTTTTTTTTTGTACTATCGGTTCAGGAGTAGTATCGTGATATTTTAGTCAGGTATTGTATCGAAATCAAAATTTTGGTATCTTGACAACATTAGTTTGAGCCCCTACCACTGTCACGAAGGCATTAAAATGTGCAACAAACACTTGAAATACAAAATGACATAGCTGAAATATGTACCCCATCACTTTCACAAACACACACACACATATTGACATACATGCGCAGGGCAAGTTCTGCAATCCTCCTGTATGTTTACAGTATGTACATTGAGCACTACTGTTCAGTTTGCTCATTTGGGGCCAAATTTCTTTTTACTTTTGATACAGTTGTATTTTTTGAAGTATATAAAACATTTTATTTTTATGAATTTGACTTTTATCAGATTTACCAGTTGTTATACTTTATTTTGTGCTGATCAATTATGAATAATAGATAGTTGAACTTCTAACAAAAACTAGAGAGAATTGCGTGGGGCCGAGGGGCCGCTGCTGCAAACATTTGAGTGGCTCCTCCCCTAACAGATATAATCTCACTCCAAACTTTTTCCAAAACTTGAGCCCTGACTGCAACTGATAGAATTTGCACTGTAGCATGATAGGCCTACTTTATTTCTTCAATAATAGCAGATCATAGGCATATTTTAATCATCAAGAATCAAAAATGTTCATATTGCACACCCCTAATTGCAATGCAGTGCAAATCCGGAACAGAGATTGGTTGAAGCAAATGTTTGGAGCAAAAACCGGCCGGTTCCGAGCTCCAATGGAGTGCAATGTGAGTGACTGACGGCTAATATCTAAAATCTGCATTAAAGCTAAAAATGTAAAAATGAAGTTTAATTGGTTATGTAAGCTAATGTTGAATAGAACAGCTCACTGTATCAGCTCACAACAGTCTCTTGTGAGTCTACTGTGCAGTATTGAGAGAAAGTTTTGTAAAGAAATGAAAACAAGTCGCACCACAACAATTACTTGCACAAATGCTCCCAAATATATTTTGAGGTCGCACAGATTCATTTCCGGGAGCATATGCGACCAAGACTGTCGCAATTTCGAGCCCTGGCCTTATTGAATCATTTATGAGCATGGTTCATTTCTAGCATTTCTGATGTTATTTACTATGTAATAAAAACTAGCAAATACAAAGCAAGTCGTTTGGGGAACTTGGTGTCAATAAAACCTGTCTGACTCTTAATATGTCAAACAAAATTTAAATTCAAGCTAAACTTGTGGGGGAGAAAAAAGGAAACTCAATGTCCCGAGACCAGTATATTTCAGATTTGATCTGAGCTTTGGAATTTACAAAATGCATTAAAGTTGTGTATCCACAGATTCAACAATCTGTGCAACCAAAACGTCGACTTTAGTTTGGCACGTGCAAACAGAAGAGCAGTGATACAAATAGTAAAAAGTCCCAATGCTGTTGGCGTTATATTAGCCATCTTGAAACTCACTCAGTTCAGTTCAGTTCAAATTTTCAGATGAAAGACTGATTGAAGTAGCACCATAGGTTCCCTTCCATATGAAAATCAACACTGCATCAATAGGAACACATCAGTGGTTATGTGGTCTGGAGGCCAGAATCCAACTGATTTGCTGATGGTACAAAAGCCATGCTCATAAAAGGCCAAATGACAGCGCCATTGCAGACACTTGCCACTATTAAT
Organism: Labeo catla; assembly: GCA_012976165.1. Taxonomy (NCBI): domain Eukaryota; kingdom Metazoa; phylum Chordata; class Actinopteri; order Cypriniformes; family Cyprinidae; genus Labeo; species Labeo catla. Next base: position 251,278 of record VONZ01000830.1, on the reverse strand, counting down.
TTTCAGTTTAAATTACTTTACAAATGTGGGGGCTTTTCAAAAGGCTTTGTTGAATAAACATGAGCACTGCACATTTCAAAATCAAAACGCAGTGCTAGTGTTTTTATATTACTGTATATCTGAAGAAAACCAACTGTCTTCAGGAAATATTTTGATTTCATTTCCATTTCATCATGCCCGTAATGCTTGATAAAGCAGCATTTGTGCTTTATTTATATATATACACTATTACCTAATATACAGGCATGTATCCATTTTTCTCTCAATTGTTTGCTTTCACTTTAGACATAAGCTTCTATAAACTGTTTTTATATGTAAACCCAGAGCCGGATTAACGCAAAGTCAAACTAGGCACGTGCCTAGGGCCTGATTGGCGGGATGGGGCCCAGACAGAGGGACAAAAATAAAAAAAATAAATAAAAAATAAAAATAAAATAAAATGTATAAATGTCCTATCTACAATTTATTTCAATATTTATTAATTAACTAAAAATAGTGACGATGTTTATCTTAACCATAGACTGTTACATTACGTCACATTAACGCCAGCTCATGACTGTATAGAGGCGCCAGCCAGTAGAGTCCGAGGGGACGTCAGCGGCGTTCAGAGGCGGTCAGAGGTCAGAGCGGGACAACAAAGCTAGCAGGCAGGTGTTTTTTGAGTAGGCTAACAAGATGCTTTCGGGTGCGGCAAAACGTAAAAAGAAAAAAAATGAAGAGGAACAAAAGAAGAGACAGCGGGGGGCTTTACAGAAGTTTCTGTCGGGCAGCCGTCCGACAGCTGTGAACCTGCTCAAGTCAGAAGAGCCAGAGGCCGAGCCAGGCCCGGAGACACGGCCCGAAGACGCGGTGGAAGATGCAGCGGAAAAATGCGGCGGAAGACGCTGTGGCGCCGTCAACATCAGAGCCGTCACAGAAGGACAAACTGATGGAAGAACAGCAGCCAGCCAGAAGTGAGGATAAACGTATTTGCTCTGTTTACATAGTTTACTGACACCTATTGGTTATTTACTGGTACTACTGCCTTAACAATGACACTCCCAATGGATAAGATGAGGATAATTTAATAGCATTTAATAGAGCCGTGACGTATAAATAATGAATATCAAAAAATAGTCTGATAGACTGTTTAATATACAACACATGACTTATTTTGGCATACAAACAACCAATTTGTAACCAAAGACTAGGCTATGTAAAATGTGAATTAACTTTTATTAGTAACTTTGGTAAGTTTCAGATTTCAGTTCATAAATAACATCGATGGAGGGGGGCCCAAAAAATGCAGCCTGCCTAGTGTAGTCCATTTATTTAATCCGGCTCTGTGTAAACCTTGTGTGTTTTGACAATATTAGCGTAATCAGACCCGATACATAACTTAGTTCAGTATAGGGTTGCATCGATCCGATACTCTGGATCGGTATCGACGCCGATCCAAGCTTTTTGAATGGATCGGATATCGGTGATGCGTGACCGATCCAAATTCGATACCGTTACCAGAGTTTGATTAAATGAATAGCAAAAAATAAGAGTCTACTGTAGAAACTATAATAATTCATATAAGAACACAATTATTTAATTTAAAACATTGCCTTAAAAATAAAATACATTTAAAATACGTTGCGCTGCTTACGCAACCACATGTGAGTGTGACAGGCGAGTTCAGAGGGAACCTTTTACATGCTAAGTCTACCTCAGCGCGGTAAACATGTCCCTGATTTGGAAATATTTTACTCTTGATACAGCAGCTAGTAGCACTGCAAATTGTAATATTTGCAAAGCCAAAGTTTCAAGAGGTGGAAGTAGTGTTTCGAATTACAATACCACAAATTTAATCAAGCATCTTCAGAAGCATCACGCAAAAGAACACGAGGAGTTCGCGCAAATCAAATGGAAAAAGGATGAGTCAAAGCAGCTGACCTTGACAGATGCGTTTCAGAGGCAAGAGAAACTTTCAAATCAGAACCCTAAAGCTGTAAACATAACAGAAAAGGTACTTGAATTCATTGTTCTAGATGACCAGCCCCTCTCTGTTGTCGAAAACACTGGATTCCGTCGCCTCATGGAACATCTGGAACCGCGATATAGTTTGCCATCTAGAACATACGTTTCTGAGACCGCTTTGCCTAAGCTGTATTCCAGAGTTTCCTCACATATTGCAGACCAATTGAAAGACGTTCGGTCCTTCAGCTTCACTACCGATATTTGGAGCTCCGACGTGTGCCCCATGTCCCTTCTAAGTTTAACGGCACATTGGTTGAATGATAATTATGATTTGCAGAGCGCTGCGCTACACGTAAAGGAAATGAGAGGGTCACACACCAGCAGGGCGATTTCAGATTCAATCAAAGAAATGCTTGATGGGTGGAAAATCCCTATATCCAAAGTACACGTGATTTTGAGGGACAATGCCAGCAATATGAAGAAAGCCATGGATGATTTGGGAGTCCCTAGTTTGGGCTGTGTCGCCCACTCACTGCAGCTAGTTGTTAACGAGGGACTTTTGTCCCAACGGAGCGTGAGCGACGCAATTGCAAGTGGCCGAAAAACTGTGGGGCACTTCAAACATTCCCCCCTCGCGGTTGGAGGACATTCAGTGCGAATTTCAAATGCCCCTGAAACGTCTTCAGCAAGACGTCAAAACCAGATGGAACAGTACATACTATATGACTCAGAGCATCCTTGAACAGAAGCGAACCTTATGCGCATATGCTGCCGACCATGAGCTACCTGCAATGCTGACTGCAAACCAGTGGGCATTACTGGAAAAAACATTGATCGTACTGTCACCATTTGAAGAACTGACGCAAACCATAAGCTCATCCAGTTCAACCACAGCGGATGTCATTCCAACAGTTTCAGTTCTGAAACGTTTGCTGTCTCATGAGAAAGACACAGACACAGGGATTAAAACCATGAAAAGTACACTACTACAAGAAGTCAACACGAGATTTGGTTACATCGAAGATGAACCGCTTTACTCCGTTGCCACTTTACTTGACCCACGGTACAAAGACAGGTGGGCTAAAAGTCTATGCACACACTTTTGACAACATTCTTGTTTAATTGCATAAGATGATTCTTCTTATTATTAGGCTATTATTATTATTATTATTATTATTTAAAAATATATTTTTACGCTTATATAAGTTTAGTTTAATTCATTTTAAAGTTTTAGTTATTAACTCTTGTTATGCTAAAATAACGGTTGGAAATGCTTTCCATATTGTGCAGATTTTCATTCGTTTTAAAATAATGTGAAGCCATCCGATGCGTTATGCATTTGTGACTAGAACGAATTGTTTTTCATTTCGATTCGTTCTGAAAAAAACTTAAGATTTTTTTAAGTGATTGGATGACAGATAACGACCTCTTAAAATTGTATTATATGATCAAATTTGGCCTTTATATAAAATTATTTATTTTAGATTGTAATTTCTATTTGCTATGTCCGACCAATATATGAAAAGCTGTTGAGCATTATTTATTCTGAAAAATAGATAATTATTTTGTTAACTTTCCTTTCCCTTTTATTGGTTATTGACCAATTAAATGTAAGATAAAAAATACGGGATTTGTGATTATATAAAGGATGTGATTAAATGCTTAATAAAATAAATGGATTTGTAAAGCATTTCAGTAACCGCTGCTTCAACCAAATCATCCAACCGCCACCCAACCGCACCTATTATGTTCTGTGATATAAATATCTGCACCCGACCCGATCGTCACATTAATTATTCTAATTATTTTTTAAGCCTTATGTCAGTGGATCGATCGTTTTTATAGCAGATTCGCTGTTGTTAGACTGTTAGATCTGCGCATCTTATATAAAAAAATAATCGCAGGCTGATTTTTTTTTTAATGAACATTTATTTATGAAACAAAAGTTGAATGACTTTCTGTCCTTGCAAAACAGAAACACACAAACTATGTGTTCAACAAAATATTAAGCCTGAATAAGAGCACATTTAAAACATGCTCATTTTTAAAGAATGTACTTATTATCTCTAATGGGTATGATAGATAGGTTATCTTATTCTTATTACAAGATACAACTGGCAACTTTGACATGAAATTACCATGTAACGTTTGTATAAAATAGACTATTTATTCTGCATGTTTTGTTTTAGATGCTTTTCAAATGCAGATGCTGCCAGGCATGCAAAAAATGCCCTAATACAAGAGGTCGAGAAGATGGAAGATGCACTGAAGGGGAGGCCAACTACTGCCTTAGCTGCTACAGCAGATCCAGCAGAGAAGGTTTCTCATGCAGAAGCAAGTGGGTCAAGTGGACACACAAGCAAGAGCACCTTCATGATGATGTTCGATGAAGTTCTCAAGGAGCAAGAAGAACCTGGAGGAGTCATTCCCACGAGTGCTCGTCTCCAAATACAAACGTATATGACAGAGCAAATCATCCCTCGGTCTGAAAACCCATTACATTACTGGGCAGTGAACAAGCTTCGTTTCCCTGCCCTTGCTGCTACTGCATCAGCCTTTCTCTCTGCCCCCTGTACCAGTGTTGAGAGTGAAAGACTGTTTAGCACTGCCTCCAACATTCTACATGAAAGAAGGAACCGACTAAAAGCAGAGAGAGCAGAAATGCTAATATTTCTCAAGAAAAACCTACCAATGATGATCAAGTGAATCCTGAGGCAGGTTTATGTTGCTAGTGATGTCTATATTTATCTTGGTTGTTATATTAGTGTTTGTTTTCTACTATTTTTTTTTACTATTAAGTGTAAGGTATACTGTATAATAAGCACTGTGTTACAGCTTGCTACCATTCTGATTTAAGAATCACTTCAATATTTAGAATATTACTTTTTGGATTTTCATCAGAAAATAATTTAATTTAATAATTGCAGTAAATATGTGGTTGTTATTGTTAAGATTGTGATACAACTAGTAACTGTTGAAATTACTGTTAATTTTGCTACTGCACCATTCAGTTTTCTTTAGAAAGTTGTCTGCCATACTGTAGATTGGATATCATGCATCTCTTTTTTTCCCCTTTTTCATCCAACAATGTGCAGTCAGATTTGGTATTTCTTTCTTTACCTAAAACAAATAAATCTTAATGACCAAATGAATTGTATACATTCTTTAGTTTTGAAGGTAAAATACCCCCACTGATAGAATTGTTGGTATCGGATCGGATCGGTTTTGAAAAAATGGTATCGTTGCATCCCTAGTTCAGTATTTAGGCACTATTTGACAGGATTTTAATGTGCAGCGGAGAAGCACTCAAATGAAATGTTTAACCGGCAAGGCTTTAAAGCAAATAATGTATTTTTGTGATTGTGAATAAGTGCAGTGTCCCGTAAGTGTAACTCTACGTCAGAGTTAACACTGATGTGAATGTATGTCACGTTGTACAGTATAATAAGACAGAGGCGTCAGAATTGCAGCTGATAGAATAGCACAATACTACAATATTTCTCAAAAAGCCGATCGTGGAGACATTTTTACATCCACGATCAAAAATCATCGTATCACACACCCTAATAAATACAAATTCAATTTCTATTCTATATTTTCACACACATACACCACACCTCTCAAGTAAGGGTACTGTTGACCAAGGAAACGCAAGTTGGATCAGGGTGTATCGTCCCAAATCATACCATACTGTTCTTTACTGACCTGTATCACTCGGTGGACACGAGCCATTAGTAACCTCAACAATTTCCTAATCTTAAGTTTATTATTTTTAAATTTGAGTTTGTAATTTAAGTTTACACAGTATGGACTGTGTCTGACATTTACAGTGTCTAACTTAGTTGTTTCATAGATTCAGACACCAGCTCCTTCCTTATCTACAATGAGGACCACAACAAATGCATGCATGCAGTGAGTGCTACTGTGGTACAGGCTGCACCATGTAATGTATCATCTATGGCTCAGCATTTCAGATGGATTTCCTCTTCACAAATCATCAGCCTTTCTTTTATTCTCTGCTTGGGGGTCGAGAACATCAAAGAACGGGTCAAAATTATCCTTCTGCCCTGCAATGATCTCAGTCCAATGCAAACCTGGGAATGTAAACATAAAAACTTGTTTGATCTGAAGGGACATCCACTGCACCTGAACTATGGACCAGATGAAAATGATGTGATGTTGTGGACAAGTGTTTGGAGTCACTGGCTGATTTATGGGACCAAAGAAAATCTGTGTTCTCTTGGATATCAAGGTATGACAGATAGTTCACCTAACAGACAATAATTATTGGATGCCAAAATGTTAAATTCATATGTCTGCTATGATGTTAGCATTTGTTAAACTAGGTGAAAGACTTCAGTTTCTTTAGTCATTTTAGTTGTTCAGATTACATAATGTACTTGACTAGTTAATGACATTTCTTTCTGTTCTGTAGAGATATATCCTACAGGTGGTAATTCATCAGAAAAACCATGCCATTTTCCTTTTAAGTATAGAGGCAAGTGGTACGTTGACTGTACTGTGGATGGCAGAACAGACGGTCAACTGTGGTGTTCAACAGAGAAAGATTACGACACGGAGGGAAAATGGGGCTTCTGCCCCCCAAAAAGTAAGACAACACAACTAATCACTACAGAAAGATCACCATTTATTATTTAATGAGCACCACAGACACAGTGTATATCAAGGGATCTCAACCAGGGGCCTTAAGATGACATAAAAGCAGTTGTGTAAGAAGTACTAAAAATTATTTCTGAATTACTTTCCAAACAATGTAGTGTGAGTAAAATAAAACTTCTTGTCCAAAAAGTACTTGAGTTAAAGTTAAAAAGTAGCTTATTTAAAAGTATTCATGAGTAGTGAGTACTGAGCTGCTGTTTGTCAGAAAGAATGAAGAGTATCTAGTAGGGGTGTAACGGTACACAGACGTCACGGTTTGGTAAATACCTCGGTTCGAGGGTCACGTTCAATAAGATTTCAGAACAAAAAAAAAAATCTTCTATGTTAGGTTTATTTTCATTTATTTTGAACAGTAGTACAAATGATCATGTTTTCCACCTACATGTGAAAATACTAAATATTATATCAAATTAATGTCATATATCGGCTGTAAAATCTGCAGTACATATATACAAGGAATAAATACTTGAAATATTATTTTAGTTAACTGATAGACAAGCAGAAAAAACTATGCGACATATATTTGCTGTGATTCAGTTCAGTTTTGTGACAGAAAGGAAACTCAAATAGCAGAAAGCAACATTCTATTAGTTTAAGTTGATTTTGCTGGTATGAGGCAAGTTGAAGTAATCACGCCGGGGCACACAAACACAAAACATTTCATTTCCAGGCTTCTAGCATTGCTAACTTGACAATGCAGTTGTTACTTTATCAAAATAAAATACAGTGAACCAAACATCAGCGCGCCCGCCTCACTGTGCCACCGTTAGAACACGACTGAAGTACAAAGTCTGTAATTTACAGACTTTAATTACAATCGCTAACATGGAAATATTATGGAATATTTGGATTTGTGCCGAATGTGAGAGGTAGGATACAAGAGCAAGTGTGCAACTCCTGGCGTTTGCTGTTCTTCTGCCAGTGGTTATCAAACAGAGTTGCATTACTGCGGGCGCCCCCTTCTGGATTGAGGGTGAATTGCCTATATTTGTTGTAAGGCCTCATGCATCGAACCGAGATGCCCGTACAGTGGCGGTTCGGTACGAATACATGTATCGTTATACCCCAGTATCTAGCAATAGTGCTACTGTGCTGGAACATGGCAACGCTGGTAAAATGATGCTACCCTTTCGTTCACTGATCTGTTCCCCGCTATTCTCTGCTCATGCTCTGATAATAATAGCTTTGTAGGTCTATACAATATGTGAATAATTAGTGAAAAAAAGATAAATCTGATTCTGTTGCATAGAACGGAATAAAAATAATACATTGATATTTAATATTAATATATTTTCTGTTCAATTTTATGGTGTTATTTTAAATAAAAGTGTGGTTATTTTATTGGCTTGTTTTTTTTTTTAATTCAATATTATTAAAATTATTGAGTTAAATCAAAAAGTCTTAAAAAATTACTTTATATTAGTTAATAAATAAGAAATAACTACTACAAAAGCATTTTCGGTTTCAGTTTTTGGCCTAGTGCACCCATAATTTTTATTTAGGTGCAGCCATAATAATAATAATAATAATAATAATAATAATAATAATTTATTATTATTATTATTAATAATAATAATAATAATAATAATAATAATAATAGTTTTCCACAATCATTTATACAGCACCTTTCAAAATACATCACTTGTGTGTGTCTGTCTGTGTTTTATTGAAGCTCAAACCCCCTACAGGAGGAATGTGTATTACCAGACACAGAGTAAATCAGATTTGCACTGATGCATAATGTTGGTTAATAAAGTAAGATAAAAATAAGTTATATATATATAATAACTATCACTTTAACCCTTACATTTTACAATATTAGTTATTAGTTACTTTTGTGACCATATATTTAATATGTTTAATTAAGACCTTATTTAGGATTTACGTCTCAATTTAAAAATAATACAATATAGGCATTAGATTTAGCACAATGAATTTGCTGTCCCATTTGAGGCTTCCTTGTAACAGTATAATGACAGTAATACAGTGATATAATAGTATAGGTTTGTTTTCATGCTCATATATTCAGCTGTTCAGTGTATTGTGTGTATCGTGGAGACATTTTTACGTCCATGATCAAAAATCATTGTATCGCACACCCCTAATAAATACAAACTCAAAATTTCTATTCTATATTTTCACACACATACACCATGCCTCTCAAGTAAGGGTACTGTTGACCAAGGAAACGCAAGTTGGATCAGGGTGTATCGTCCCAAATCATACCATACTGTTCTTTACTGACCTGTATCACTCAGTGGACACGAGCCATTAGTAACCTCAACAATTTCCTAATCTTAAGTTTATTATTTTTAAATTTGAGTTTGTAATTTAAGTTATGTATGGACTGTGTCTGACATTTACAGTGTCTAACTTCATTTTTTCATAGATTCAGACACCAGCTCCTTCCTTATCTATGATGAGGACCACAACAAATGCATGCATGCAGTGAGTGCTACTGTGGTACAGGCTGCACCATGTAATGTATCATCTATGGCTCAGCATTTCAGATGGATTTCCTCTTCACAAATCATCAGCCTTTCTTTTATTCTCTGCTTGGGGGTCGAGAACATCAAAGAACGGGTCAAAATTATCCTTCTGCCCTGCAATGATCTCAGTCCAATGCAAACCTGGGAATGTAAACATAAAAACTTGTTTGATCTGAAAGGACATCCACTGCACCTGAACTATGGACCAGATGAAAATGATGTGATGTTGTGGACAAGTGTTTGGAGTCACTGGCTGATTTATGGGACCAAAGAAAATCTGTGTTCTCTTGGATATCAAGGTATGACCAATAGTTCACCTAACAGACAATAATTATTGGATGCCAAAATGTTAAATTCATATGTCTGCTATGATGTTAGCATTTGTTAAACTAGGTGAAAGACTTCAGTTTCTTTAGTCATTTTAGTTGTTCAGATTACATAATGTACTTGACTAGTTAATGACATTTCTTTCTGTTCTGTAGAAATATATGCTGCAGGTGGTAATTCATTAGAAAATCCATGCCAGTTCCCTTTTAAGTATAGAGGCAAGTTATACGCTGACTGTACTGTGGATGGCAGAACAGACGGTCATCTGTGGTGTTCGACAGAGAAAGATTACGACACGGAGGGAAAATGGGGCTTCTGCCCCCCAAAAAATAAGACACCACAGCTAATCACTATAGAAAAATCACCATTTATTATTTAATGAGCACCACAGACACAGTGTATATCAAGGGATTTCAACCAGGGGCCTTAAGATGACATAAAAGTAGTTGTGTAAGAAGTACTAAAAATTATACTCCAGTACTTTCCAAAAAATGTAGTGTGAGTAAAATTAAATTTCTTGTCCAAAAACTACTTGAGTTAAAGTTAAAAAGTAGCTTATTTAAAAGTATTCATGAGTAGTGAGTACTGAGCTGCTGTTTGTCAGAAAGAATGAAGAGTATCTAGTAGGGGTGTAACGGTACACAGATGTCACGGTTCGGTACACACCTCGGTTCGAGGGTCACGGTTCAATACGATTTCAGAACAACAGGAAAAAAAATAAAAAATCTACTGTTAGGTTTCTTTTCATTTATTTTGAACAGTAGTACAAATGATCATTTTTTCCATCTACATGTGAAAATACTAAGTATTATATCAAATTAATGTCATATATAGGCTGTAAAATCTGCAGTACATATATACAAGGAATAAATACTTAAATAAATAAAAATAAATAAATAATAAAATATTATTTTAGTTAACTGATAGACAAGCGGAAAAAACTATGCGACACGTATATCTGCTGTGATTCAGTTCAGTTTTGTGACAGAAAGGAAACTCAAATGGCAGAAAGCAACATTGTATTATTGATTTTGCTGGTATGAGGAAAGTTGAAGTAATCGCGCCGGGGCACACAAACACAAAACATTTCATTTCCAGGCTTCTAGCATTGCTAACTTGACAATGCAGTTGTTACTTTATCAAAATAAAATACAGTGAACCAAACATCAGCGCGCCGCCTCACTGTGCCACCGTTAGAACACGACTGAAGTACAAAGTCTGTAATTTACAGACTTTAATTACAATCGCTAACATGGAAATATTATGGAATATGGATTTGTGCCGAGTGTGAGAGGTAGGATACAAGAGCAAGTGTGCAACTCCTGGCATTTGCTGTTCTTCTGCCAGTGGTTATCAAACAGAGTTGCATTACTGCGGGCGCCCCCTTCTGGATTGAGGGTGAATTGCCTGTATTTGTTGTAAGGCCTCATGCACCGAACCGAGATGCCCGTACAGTGGCGGTTCGGTACGAATACATGTATTGTTATACCCCAGTATCTAGCAATAGTGCTACTGTGCTGGAACATGGCAACGCTGGTAAAATGACGCTACCCTTTCATTCACTGATCTGTTCCCCGCTATTCTCTGCTCATGCTCTGATAATAGAGCATAATAGCTTTGTAGGTCTATACAATATGTGAATAATTAGTGAAAAAAAGATAAATCTGATTCTGTTGCATAGAACTGAATAAAAATAATATATTGATATTTAATATTAATATATTTTCTGTCCAATTTTATGGTGTTATTTTAAATAAAATTTTGGTTATTTTATTGGCTTGTTTTTTTTTTTTTAATTTAATATTATTAAAATTATTGAGTTAAATTAAAAAGTCTTACAAAATTACTTTATATTAGTTAATAAATAAGAAATAACTACTACAAAAGCATTTTCGGTTTCGGTTTTTGGCCTAGTGCACCCATAATTTTTATTTAGGTGCAGCCATGATAATAATAATAATAATAATAATAATAATAATAGTTTTCCACAATCATTTATACAGCACCTTTTAAAATACATCACTTGTGTGTCTGTCTGTGTTTTACTGAAGCTCAAACCCCCTACAGGAGGAATGTGTATTACCAGACACAGAGTAAATCAGATTTGCACTAATGCATAATGTTGGCTAATAAAGTAAGATAACTTTTTGTTGTTGTTTTGTTTGTTTGTTTTAAAATTAACAAACATCACAAGCATTTAACATTACTATTTAATTTAGTTAATGTTAAAACTGTTAAAACTGTACTCACCCCCTTGTCATCCAAGATGTTCATGTCTTTCTTTCTTCAGTCGTAATGAAATTATGTTTTTTTGAGGAAAACATTTTAGCATTTTTCTCCATATAATGGACTGATATGGTGCCCCAATTTTGAACTTCCAAAATGCAGTTTAAATGCAGCTTCAAACGATCACAAATGTGGTTGTAAACGATCCCAGCCAAGAAAGAAGGGTCTTATCTAGCGAAACCATCGGTTATTTTCATTTAAAAAAAAAAATACAATTTATATACTTTTTAATGCCAAACGCTCGTCTTGTCTTACTCTGCTTGGACTGTTTTTATTCCGGTTCATGACAGTTAGGGTATGTGGAAAAACTCCCATCTCATGTTCTCGCTCAACTTCGAAATCATCCTATATCACTGTTTTACCTTTTTTGTTAAGGGTGTTTGATCTTCTTTGCATGTTCACGTTCCAAAGACTGTGTCAGTACTTCTGCAGTGATGTAGGATGATTTTGGAATGATTTTTGAAGTTGAGGGAAAAAAATACAATTAGAGTTTTTCGACATACCCTAACTCTCTTGAGAATTTCTAATTACAGTGAGACTTAAATGATACAGTCTATGTGGTAAAACATAAATACACTACAGATTCATCAAAAATAGCACTGAACTATTGTTATCTTAGTGTCTAATATTGTCATTAGATCCAGGCTCTTTGAAATGCATCTCATACTGTGTGTCTCAAAACCTGTGAGTGTAACTGTATATTTTTTCCATACAGTATGTCGCCTGTGTTTGATTTCAGATTTAGTTGCAGATCCTCATTGCTCGGATCACCATGATGGAGGAGTATCTTCATTCTACATTAGCTTTTTCTCTTTCATTGTTGTTGGTCTCTTCATCATGATTGTAGCAGTGATCATGGCCACCATTAAGAGCAAAGCTAAAGGTGTGTGTTTCACCCAAACAACTCATTTTCATGTCTAATATTCATTAGCACACATAAAACTACATAATTTATGTTATTTGGTTTTGGAGTTGAAGTAACACCTAGACCTCACTTGTTAGATGAGTTTTAGATTGTTAGGATTGTAGTGTGTTTCACCACATTTATGCTGCTCTACACAACACAATTAGCACTTTGTGCACTCAGCAGAATGCATTTGTTTCAACAGGCTCAAAGAATACTGGGACAGATAATGACTATACTGATATATAGGAGGATGTCAGAGATCCTGAAAAGAAAAGAACGGACAACCAATCAATCAATTCAGACTGATCAAATAATTTTTGCATGATTAACTGTAATACTCCTTCAAAATCCCAACACTCTTTCAAACACAGTAAATCAAAACACATTTCATTATATATTTTTAAATGTAATCTACATCATATTTTAGTCTGTCATGTATCCTGTCTGGTCTACCCGCCACCAAAAAAAAAAAAAAAACATTTTACTATGCTGGTTTATTTTTGAAATCATGTATTGCTTTTTCATTTTTTGTAATTTTGATTATATTTTGTGCAAAGTGAATCAATACATTTTTATGCATCATATGCATTTTACATGAACAAATATGTACTCTGTAGGGCTGGGCGATAATTCGATAACGATAATTATCGCGATATAATTTTCCTCGATAAAAAGATATGAAGAGTTCAATAAATGTTCGTTGGTTAAATGACCAATGAGAAACCTTTTGACACGCCCCCCACCTTTCGGCACGCCCATTACTCCAATCTGCAATTATCCCTACTTGAACTGCCAGGCTGCACGAGCTCACTAGAGAAGATTTATTACCTCGATGCGGCGCGGACGCGTCTGGAAAAACCGTTATGAGCGTTGCTGCAGCGCGCCTACATTTAAAATAAGGAATCTGAGCGTGCAAAAGAGGCGATGTGTGAACGGCTCAGTCACGCGAGCACTAAACAGCGCTGTGAGATCCAGTGTGAAACACCTGAATTCAGCGATGAACACACATGACTCTGTCATTCAAACTAAATGATCATCTTGACAAAAACTAGTCATTCGGGGGGAAAAAAATATTTTTAAATGATGTGTATTTATGTGCTGGACCTGTGAATTTCAGCTGCTACTAGGGATGTCACAATACTAAATATAATATTGAACCGTTTGTTACAACATCCATGGTTCAATACGTGCTTGTGAATTGCAGTTTTACGGTTTTGCATTTAAATAACTTCCTTGTTTTATTTCTCTCGGAATTTGCTGTATGTTTGCCCGCAATTTCATGTGCTGAAATGAGGAAACGCTTCCCCGCTTATATTTGAAAAAGCAACACACACAGAGCATCTTCCATTCTAATGACATGCAGTGATAAGCCTTTCTAAACCTGTTGTCCAACAAAAGAGTCATAAAAACAAAAGTTATAAAAAACATTATAACTTGTTTTTAATTCACAACATCTGTCAAGTGTTTGAAATAACTTCCTTATGTGATCTGATGTGGATTCTTATCACAGAATGAGACAGACAATAAATTCTATACTCTTATCTATGTATGTCAAGTAGCATTGGCTTATGAAAATACAGGAGATGGCTTGAAGAACACAGATAAACCATATATTATTGCAGACGAGTGTTTATTGTACTTACATTTCATCATTCAAAACGTTTAACGTTATATCCTGTTTTTATTCAGTTACAGCAATAGCGATGTGTATTGAACCGTGGACTAACTGTATTGTTGCATCCCTATTTGCTACATTTTATTAATTTAGTATAGAGTATCCGTTCCATTTATTTGAAAGCGAGAGTGTTACTATTAAATATGACACACAAAACAAATTAGTCATTCCGTGTCAAAGCAACCAAAATTCAAAAAATTCCACGTCAAATTTTTGATTTTGCTAATATTTTTTCTGAAGAAAGATACACATGTATAGTTATGAAAGCCTAAATATTAAATGTCATTGATGAATATTTGCTGAGTAATCCACTATTTTGTAGAGGGAGGTCAAAATGGCAATTTTCACCTTAGATTCAGAGTCAAGTTACAGGGGGGTAAAAATAACTTCAGGAAGACGGCAGCATCATAATGTTATTTTTGCACAGAAATTGGTAGTTCTATTGGTAAAATCTGTTGACTTTAGCAGTCTTTGTTGCATTATGTGCCAATGGTGACCATTCAAAAATGGGGAAACAACACTTTTCAAGTTTTTCTCCAAAGTTTGCATGCCTGTAAGTCAAGAAGTATTAGATATCTTAATGCCCTTTTAGATATTGGGTCTTTGCAAAAATCCTTTTAGTATCTTCATTTTAAAGTCTCTGTGAGTAAATTGTTAAAATTTACTAAAATGTTCAGTGCTCAAAACCCAAATGTGGGTCAGTTTGAAAAATATGATTGATCGTTAACTCTAGGTGAAGTATGAACAGTGAAACAGGAAAAATACGATTACGCAGGATTCCATTTTCATAGGGTTTGGAATTACCCAGTGTTAATTTCAAGTGTGAGACCTTAAATGTTTGAGGTACTGTTAGTGTTTCTGCCAAATGTGCCCTTTAGCAGTAGACGCTTCTTGATCTATGACTATGCTTCAAATGTTATAACAATAAAAAAGGAAAAGAAATTCTAATAATTATTCCAGGTGAGACAAAATTGGTTTACTGATGTGAATGCAATTTGTGGCGAAAGCAGCCACACTTCCTTATGAGGCATGGGATTTGTTTTAAATATGTTACAATACTGCATATTTAAACTCTTTGTAGTTTCAGAAGCTGTTAAAATAATCAAAATCCCTTCTTCTAAATATAACTCAAACTGATTCAAATATAGAATCTTATGAATAGACTACAGAAAGGAAGGTAATGTCCCTCAACTTGACCATTTTGGTGGATTTTTAGCACTCAGACAGGTATGTTCTATGCAACTGTTTTAATAGAGGGAAACAAGATACAATTCTAATTTCAACATTATTTCTTAGTCAGACATTGTTCTTTAAATAAACTAAACTTTAGCTTACAAAGTGATGAACATTTAGTTTTGGACCAGTGAAATAGGCAACATTCAACAAACTGGACACGGAGCCTCACTGAGATCCCCATATCTCTTGGACTGAATGATGTAGGTCCCTGTGAAAATTAAGTTTCCAAAAGAAAAAGAAACAAGAAAAGTTCATTGACAACTAGAATCTAAAATCATATTGAGATATCTTTAATATAGGCACGTGAACCTTGGACAAAGAGTGTTTATGGCACTCAGACTGGTATGTTCAATGCAGTTGTCTTGACAGAAAGAAACGAAATACATCTACAGTTTCAAGATTATTTGTTCTTCAGACATTCCTCTTTAAAAGAAAGGTAGTATCAATTTTTTTCAAACTGACCCACATTTGGTTATTGACCACTGAAAATGTGCACGTTTTAACAATTTACTCCTGGAGCCATATTAAAATTCCAATATCTCTAGAACCGAAACTCATAAAGCCTTAAAAATGAAGATGCCCGATATTTAAGCATTTTACCATAATCGGTTATCGGTTTTGTAATATCGGGTTCACCGATAAACGCCGCCATCTTGTGGGTGTTTTGAGAATTGTGCGCATGCATCGTGCCTGAGGGGAGACCTGACAACAACGGCCTATAAAGGTAAAGCATAGCCTATTTTCTTGCAATTAGTCAACTTTATTTAATATAACAACCATTAATGCTCATATTAGATGTGATGCATAAATGCCTCATATGTAACTAGTTTATGCAGCTTGGCTCCAAGAAATAGAGACGAACTTACAGTCATATATAATTCAAACAGGACTTGAATTATTTTACATGACTAAGTTTGTTACAAGTTCGTTGTAAGTTACGTTCCCAATAAACATAACTTTGCCTGAATTAACAACCCATTCTCACTCCTGACGCGTCAAAAACTGCAGAACGGTCAAGCGCCTCCAGCGTCACTATGAAGACGAACTGGGACCTACATTGATTTCAATGGGAAACTTTTGCCGTCAGAGCACAGACGCGAAGGACAGGAGATGATCGCTATGAAATCACGTTCAGAAAGTCTCATTCGGCACACATCGCGATATTTGCCATCAGTTTATGTGGCCACAGGTTGGGTGACTAGTTGTAAATACGCTGTCTTAATGTTTGTTTTAAAATGTATCCTGTCTTCTTTATTAATCAGATTAGCGCCGTATGTTTATTCGTTTAATTATATCTGTCATCCGAGGCTGTCTTTGCGTTTCATTGCGTTCAACTAAACGAACACACCTGCTAACTGGGGCGATTAAACTCTATCTGTCACGTGACGTGCCAGACCTTCAATCAGTTTTATATTCATATCAGGTTGTTGTAAGTTTTACTGTGATATTTTAAGTTAAAACACAGTAAACATGACACTTACCATGTTTTTACCACAGTACTTGTAGTTGTACTGTGATATTTGAAGTTAAAACACAGTAAACAGGATTCTTACCATGCTTTTACCTCAGTAACTGCAGTTTTACTGTGAAACTTAAAGTGAAAACAGTAAACATGATATTTACCATGTTTTTACTACAGTAACTGTAGTTTTGCTGTGAAATTTGAAGTTAAAACACAGTAAACAGGACACTTGCCATGTTTTTACCAAGGTAACTGTAGTTGTACTATGATATTTGAAGTTAAAACAGAGTAAACAGGACACCAGGTTTTTACCAAGGTAACTGTAGTTGTACTGTGATATTTGAAGTTAAAACAGAGTAAACAGGACACTTACCATGTTTTTGCCACAGTAACTGTAGTTTTGCTGTGGCAGTTTCAGTAAAAAAGCACAATAACCGCAACACTTATTATGCTTTTACTGCAGTATCTTTAGTTTGACTCTGATATGTATAGTAACAGCACAGTGATCACCAAACTTACTATGGTTTTACTACTGTAATGCTAGTTTTGATGTGCTTTTATGACAGATACCACATTAATCACTACACTTAGTATTCCATGCTTGTAATACCTTTTAATGTAAAAACCAAAAAAAGTAAAAATTTATAGCTGAAAAGACCTAAAGGAAGCAGTCAGCCCAGTCTTGTTTGTGGAGAGGTCTTCATTTAGAAACAGAGAAGACGGAAACCTGCGGAGGGAGACATTTGCAGTGGTAGGTTTGTGTTAGTTTTACCCTTTTATCAAACATTCCTGCTGTTATCATTTGCACAGCATATATAACATATATAACATGTCGTTTTGTAAACTTTTGCCCTGTCCAAATATCCACACTTGTAGTTTTGCACCTTGACTAATTATATGAAGTATTTCCTGTATTTGGCCCAAGTGTTGAAGTGAACATGAAAACCACAGGTGTGTGTTGAACTTTTCATTTCCTGACGGGACACACTTATAGTGTGGTTAAAATGCGAGTGTTTACAGGGATTTATTTTTAGTTTCAACTTTGCGTTTTAAAATAAACTCCTAAATGTCTGTTCAGTATCTCCCTATAACAGATGTCAGTTTAATTTGTGGTGCTTCTAATTAAGTGATAAAAAAAGCAGTTGATGTACTAAATAAATATACTTCTCTTTGCATAAAACGTGCAAAACTTTGTTTTACTACCAAATTATTTGTAATATCTAATTATTATAATTGTTATTAATTTTTAACTTGATTGGTTTCTGTGACCTCTCACAAGATCTCACGATTTATTCCAAAACATGATGCGCGATGGGATACGCTAAGCCTCCTGAGCAGTATTCAAAATGGTGTGGATTTAGTGTGCTTTAAGGGCACTGCAGTTTGGCATTATTAAGACCTAGTACAGTCTTGCGCACGCACTTCCTGTTGCATGCATGTGCTATAAAGTGGCCAAGACCGCAAGTGTGGGTAATTGGACTGGGTAAAAGTTTTAAAAATGCCCCATTAGTACATCAAAGTCTTAATAATTCAATAGTTCAGTTGAACACTTGTATGATATTGTACAAGTGTACTTGTAGACAGTCCTGCAACATTTACTCTACTGCTCATTGCCTCAGTCCCTGTACAGTCTCATTTGACACTATCACAATATTTGTAAATCAGTTGTGCCCCTTTTTGGAAAGCAGAAAAAGAAACAATATAAAGAAACGTTATATTGTTCATTGGCTGCTTAATAAATTACTTCAAATGGGCCCCGTCAGTTCATTGTCCAACATTACATGATGTCTCCTCATAATTTATCTGTTTCCACGAGTGGAAATGCTAGTTTGATGTGTCCTGTTAGCATGTAAACATATTTAAAAGAATTCATTAGATATGTAGCTTGATTTTAAGGACTTACTATTAAAAATGGATGCATTTAACATTTAATTATTTAATTTAACATATAATTACAGAGGCTGTTTTTACAGTCAAAAAAAAAGAAAACCCACATTGCAGAGATGCTGTATAATCAAATTTTACCTGCATCCATTATTAAGAGTAAGTCATTAATAGCAAGCTTCATATCTAATTATTTTAATTTATAATTAATTTATTAAGCAGCCAATGAACAATATAAAGTTTCTTTATATTGTTTCTTTTTCTGCTTTCCAAAAAGGGGCACAACTGATTTACAAATATTGTGATAGTGTCAAATGAGACTGTACAGGGACTGAGGCAATGAGCAGTAGAGTAAATGTTGCAGGACTGTCTACAAGTACACTTGTACAATATCATTGTGTTCAACTGAACTATTGAATTAAGACTTTGATGTACTAATGGGGCATTTTTAAAACTTTTACCCAGTCCAATTACCCACACTTGCGGTCTTGGCCACTTTATAGCACATGCATGCAACAGGAAGTGCGTGCGCAAGACTGTACTAGGTCTTAATAATGCCAAACTGCAGTGCCCTTAAAGCACACTAAATCCACACCATTTTGAATACTGCTCAGGAGGCTTAGCGTATCCCATCGCGCATCATGTTTTGGAATAAATCATGAGATCTTGTGAGAGGTCACAGAAACCAATCAAGTTAAAAATTAATAACAATTATAATAATTAGATATTACAAATAATTTGGTAGTAAAACAAAGTTTTGCACGTTTTATGCAAAGAGAAGTATATTTATTTAGTACATCAACTGCTTTTTTATCACTTAATTAGAAGCACCACAAATTAAACTGACATCTGTTATAGGGAGATACTGAACAGACATTTAGGAGTTTATTTTAAAACGCAAAGTTGAAACTAAAAATAAATCCCTGTAAACACTCGCATTTTAACCACACTATAAGTGTGTCCCGTCAGGAAATGAAAAGTTCAACACACACTTGTGGTTTTCATGTTCACTTCAACACTTGGGCCAAATACAGGAAATACTTCATATAATTAGTCAAGGTGCAAAACTACAAGTGTGGATGTTTGGACAGGGCAAAAGTTTACAAAACGACATGTTATATATGTTATATATGCTGTGCAAATGATAACAGCAGGAATGTTTGATAAAAGGGTAAAACTAACACAGACCTACCACTGCAAATGTCTCCCTCCGCAGGTTTCTGTCTTCTCTGTTTCTAAATGAAGACCTCTCCACAAACAAGACTGGGCTGACTGCTTCCTTTAGGTCTCCTCAGCTAAAAAAAAAAAAAAGGAAAGAAAAGACAATTATATAGAGAATGTTAATAATGATCTGTGAGCAACATATTTAAGTTCTAAACTGATATGAATGAACTGCATGAGGTTAAAAAATAACTTTTTTTTAATTTTTACTTTTTTTTTGGTTTTTACATTAAAAGGTATTACAAGCATGGAATACTAAGTGTAGTGATTAATGTGGTATCTGTCATAAAAGCACATCAAAACTAGCATTACAGTAGTAAAACCATAGTAAGTTTGGTGATCACTGTGCTGTTACTATACATATCACCGTCAAACTAAAGATACTGCAGTAAAAGCATAATAAGTGTTGCGGTTATTGTGCTTTTTTACTGAAACTGCCACAGCAAAACTACAGTTACTGTGGCAAAAACATGGCAAGTGTCCTGTTTACTGTGTTTTAACTTTAAATTTCACAGCAAAACTACAGTTACTGTAGTAAAAACAAGGTAAATATCATGTTTACTGTTTTCACTTTAAATTTCACAGTGAAACTGTAGTTAATGTGGTAAAACATGGTAAGTGTCATGTTTACTTTGTTTTAACTTCAAATATCAGTAAAACTGCAGTTACTGAGGTAAAAGCATGGTAAGAATCCTGTTTACTGTGTTTTAACTTCAAATATCACAGTACAACTACAAGTACTGTGGTAAAAACATGGTAAGTGTCATGTTTACTGTGTTTTAACTTAAAATATCACAGTAAAACTTACAACAACCTGATATGAATATAAAACTGATTGAAGGTCTGGCACGTCACGTGACAGATAGAGTTTAATCGCCCCAGTTAGCAGGTGTGTTCGTTTAGTTGAGCGCAATGAAACGCAAAGACAGCCTCGGATGACAGATATAATTAAACGAATAAACATACGGCGCTAATCTGATTAATAAAGAAGACAGGATACATTTTAAAACAAACATTAAGACAGCGTATTTACAACTACTCACCCAACCTGTGTCCACGTAAACTGATGGCAAATATCGCGATGTGTGCTGAATGAGACTTCCTGAACGTGATTTCATAGTGATCATCTCATGTCCTTAGCGTCTGTGTTCTGACGCCAAAGGTTTCCCATCGAAATCAATGTAGGTCCCAGTTCATCCATGTAGTGACGCCGAGGGGCGCCGTTGACGTCTTCATTCTGCAGTTTTTGACGCGTCGGGAGTGAGAATGGGTTGGAATTAAATAATATACAGCCGGTGAATCGGTGAATCTATAGGTATAGGCCTAAAATAGTTAAAGTATAAAACAATGTTAGTTTCAGTGTTAAACTTGGATAAATGTGCGCTATTAGGCACATACCCAGTGTGCGGAGAGTGGAAGCTAAAGCTGCTGACAGGACACGGAGGCGCCAGCGCCATCACTAATCACACGTCTTTCAGTGGAAACAATTTAATTATTCCGTCATTTTTGCTCATAAAGGTAGATACTTTTATTTGTGTGCACTCACAATATCAGCAAAACGTTGCAAACGGTGCCTTTATAAAACAATCATTGTGCGCTTTCTGTTGTCTCATCACGAGCGCTTCACAAAAATAAACAGAAACTCAGCGAATACAAACCTCACAGACATGATAAATATACCTATAGAAAGCTCAAAACTATTACTTAACGAAATAAATCAAATCGAAAACAAAAACTCTCATGTAATCTGTAATGATGCTTTTCTCTCTAAAGGCGCGTCCAAAGAGAAGATGGCGAGTCTATCGGCAAATTCATCCTGAAATCACTGGCTCAGAAAACACTAGTTTATTAATAAATAATTTAAAAAAATCTCCTTACTATTTTCACCTCAACACATTCATGATAAATACTTTTGCCGGTGCTTTGCAGCAAGCTTTAGTCTATTGGTGCACTTGGACGCGGATCTCTTCCCGTTCGTTGAAGGCGCGCTCGCTGCTGCTGCTGATGGAGACACTAAACGCCTTCCGAACCGGTCTCAAAAAAGCGAAAGTGAAGTCTCGTGTTGTTTCCACCAGCGGGGAATTTTTCATCACCATAAATTGTGGATGTCAAAAATATAAAAATAAGAAGAAGCCTAAAACAGACCCGAAGCCCCCGGCCCGCGTCTGAGCTATGACGTGAAAATTGTCCCGAAGCCCGGCCCGGCAATTCACAGACTTAAACTTTCTCTCACTTTCCGTCTGTACCTTTCTGTCTAAACTTCATTATTAACGGCATTAGTTTACTCTCAATGGCTCAAGCGTCGTTACTAGGTCTAAAATGAACTTTACTAAGTTTTGGAATTAGCAACGGAGGCGCTGAATGATATTTTTCTTGCAATTCCAAGTTTATCTCTTCCAATTCTAAGTTTAATGTTACGCTGAATTTAAATCTCATGATTCAGATTTTTTTTTTTCAGAAGTGCAAGTTTATATGTTGCAATTCGGTGAAAACAAATAATTTACTTTTTTATTATGTGGCAGAAACATGCTTCTATACAGTATCCTTCATTCAAAACAACACAAATTATAAAAATGCTATGGTATGTTTTTAACCAAGTGCAAGTTTTAACTGTATGTGGTGAACAGACAAATGTGGTAGCCATAAGCTTGAGTTTTTTCTAGTCAGACTCAGACCTGATAATCTGTCCTGATAACTATAACCCTTTTAGAAATAATAATAATAAAAAAAAACACAGTATCTATAAACTGAGTAAATGAGGAGCATTTTTAATTCTTAGGTGTCTCTTTTGTAAGTTATTCATTCACATATTGGAAGCAGGCATTATATCAGCTTTAGCTGGTGAGAACTAGCTGGTTTAATAGTTCTTAAAATTAGCCTCATTTTGCAAATCCAGCAGTATAAAGTTAGCGTTTATCATGAGCGCCACTTCTGCTTTGTCACATCTACTCTGCTTTTTTCATGTTGACACAGAGGAAGTCTCTATGTCAGACTCTCTGCCTGCATGCATCTCAGAAAGCTGTAGTCTCTATAACAGCATAAACCAGGTTTATATGTCTTTATTGGTCCTTTGGTCAACTTTCAGTAAGTGGATTCCATTTCTTTGCATCAGATTTCGCATCTGTCTACTGTATGAAAAAGTTTTGCAGTGTTTTTGTACAGATTCATCTGATGTATTTGACCCAGATTACCATACGACAGGAGCATCATCTAATAACTTTATTGTTAGATCAGGTCCACACGCCAGACAATCAGGATCCAGCCCCGGACACCAGATCCCGTCAGAAATATATCAGTCTTTGGTAACAGAACAACTAGTCAGCAAGCTGTAGTTACCCCAACCCCACTAACAAGCAGGTTTCTGTCAGTTATGAAGTTGATCGATGAAAGCCAGAAAAGAGCAGAAGCAGGAGACGAAGTGATGATGGTAAAAAAAAGGTATAATAGAATTTATTGAACAGTTTTAGTTGCGTATGTCTCAATGTTCAAACTTCGTCTGGGGAGTACAGCTCAAAGAACAATGATATATCAAACGGATTCAACATCCCATAAACCTTGAATTTCCATAAACATCCCCGTTATCTATTTCTTAGACCAAACAATTCATGAAACCCCACAATCATGGAACTGAACAATAATGAAAATACATAAGCAAGGAAAATAATAAGAAATATAAAATATAAAAACATATAACTGAATAATATATATGAATAAATGATAAATGATAAATACTTAAATAATCAAATAAATAATTAAATATGAATTATGTGAATGACTAATGATTATAAAATGATTATTAAATGATTATGTAAATAAATGATTATAAATGAAATTAAAAACAAACATAAAATTTAAACACAACACAATAATTTGCATGTAAGGATCTAAGGATCCTTCATTATAAACCTTTCTGCTTGTATTCTTTTTCAAAATATTTTAGTGCAAAGATATAATATAATTTTTTTTTTAAGAATAAATATAATTGTTGCTGCCTTTCATACAGATTTCCCTCATTTACCATTCAATGGTTCAACAATTTACCCTTTAATGGCACTAAGGACTTTAATCAGTATTTAAAAATATGTATTTTAAAGCACAATTTAAAATTGAAACACCTTGACTGACAAACCCGTTTCTCTATAATAGGAATGTCAGTTATTATTAAGATAAAACAAGATTAAACATTAAAACATAATATTTTAATATGTTCTATTTCAGTGTCGGTTGCAAATAATTTTTCTTTAAGAATGGTCGGTTAAATAAAAACATAGATTAGTCTAAATTTAATCTGACTGATTATGCTGCTATAGTTGGTCAGACTAGCTCTTAAAACACAGATCATAGAGGCTAAGTTTAGGCTTTGTGCTAGGGGTGTGCAATATGAAGATTTTTGATCATGGACGCTTCTGAAAAAAAAATACTACTGTGTTACAGCATATCTCTGTCTCAATATACTGTACAATACGACATACATTCACTCACGGGACACTGCACTTATTCGCAATCACAAAAGTGCATTATTTGCATACAGGCCTTGCCGGTTAAATAACGTTATTTCGTCCGTGCACTGTTCTGGCATGCGCTTCATGAGCCCGTACACCTGAAGCGTGCTGAACACAAAAGAAGATATTTTGAATAATGTGGATTAGAGTAGCTGGTCCCCACTGACTTTGATAGTGGGGGGAAAAAATTAAATACTATGGAAGTAACTGGGGACCAGTTTGGTTACCCACATTCTTCAAAATATGTTTTATGTTAAACATACTTTATGTTTATTAAAAAAAAAAAAAAAACCTCATGAGTTAGTAAATGATGACAGAATTGTCATTCATTATTGGGTGATGGTAGGCTAATAAAACTAAAAATATATATATATATATATATATATATATATATATATATATATATATGCACACATACACATACACACATATATATATATATATATATATATATATATATATATATATATAAATATATATATATAGCTTTATTTTTATATTTATTAATTCAGTTTCTTGAATGCTACTGCTAAATACACCTACTGTACCTAAAAATTAAAGCACTGTTTGTTTTATTTGTATAAAATGTGTATTTGTAACATTACTATAGCATATACCATTTGCCTTAATTTGGTACAGTAGGCTTAATATCTCCTAAAACCTGCCTGATTTTAGAAACCCAGCATCAATGTTTAGGATTTTTTGTCATGACAACTACTTCTGCTTTTCACATTAACATCAGCATTTTTTTTTTCTTAAGAGGAAGCTATTGAGTGTTAAGACTCAGTCGCTGTCGTTTGTGTATCTCAGAAAGCTGTAGTCTCTAATCTGTGACAGCATGAACCAGCTTTATATCCTTTTATTGGCCCTTTGGTCAGCTTGCGGTAAGTGGAATTCATGTCTTTGCTTAACATTTTGTGTCTATATATACTGTATATATATATATATATATATATAATTTATTCACTAATGTTTGCTGTGTTTTGTACAGATTCATCTGATGGATGGTACCGGAATTACCGTACAACAACAGGTGCATCATCTATTAACTTTAAATCTATATACTTTTCTGTCTTTGTTCTTTTTAGAAATAATGTATAAGCATTTACAAGTGCAATTTAATTTTGGGGAAAATCTACTGAGACATCCGTAACTTCATAGTGCTCAGAGAGTTAATAAGAAATCTTGTACATGTTCGTCAAATCACTTGAACATTTTAAAATATATTAAAATGGAAAACAGTTATTTTAAATAGTAATAATATTTCAGAATGTTAATGTTTTACTGTACTTTGGATCAAATAAATGCAGGTTAGGTGAACAGAAGAGACTTCTATAAAAAATATTGTTTAAAAATATTTGACTGGTAGTGGAGACAGACAGACAGACAGACAGACAGCAAAAAAGCTAAAGTACTTTGTCTTTTTTTTTTTTAAGCACCAACAACATCCTCAAGTCTCTGCTGGTACTGGTACAATAGACCATGTAACTGGGCCACTAGTAAGTGTGCAGATTATTACTGTATATTCATATATTATATGACAGTCCCCTGGTCGAAACGATGTGCTTCTCTTTGTTTTACTGAAGCTCAAACCTCCTACAAGAGGAAAGTGTATTATCAGAGGCAGAGTAAAGGTCATTGCACAGTGAGTCTGAAATTTCCCTCCGAAAATTTTGCACATTAAAAAAATAAATACAACCTCATGTTGTGTCAATTGAGTTTACACACTGCGACTAAAATTTTCATCTGTCATAAAGTTCAGATCAGGTTTGATTTTCTGCGGTTTTTTGCATCTGTAGCAAGCATTTTGAGAGGTGTTTTGACATCAGAGCCACCGCGTAAGCGAAGACCAAAATCCACTTCGTCTCGCAGCACAAAGCACTGTAAAGGTCCTTGAACATTGAGTTCACAGAAATGAGTGGTCTTCTTTATAATATGTGGCTCCAGTAATGTTAGCAAAGCATTAAAGTTTACTGACATCCTCAAGTAAACTCTGAATCGCCCGGGATAATCTCGCTGCAGCACCTTAAGGTGGTGTGCACAAAAAGTATTCTGTCATTCCTCTCTATATCTTATAATTGGATGGACCCCATATGTCTTTTCTTTTTCTCTTTTAAGAAGAGAGTGGACAACAAAATCATCCTCACTGCTTCAAGATTCCATTGTGTATTATTTTGTGAATATTTTCGCAAGGATGAATTAGTACGCATCAGATTTAGTGTGCAAGGTTTCTGTGCGTGACAAATTTTTAGAATGGTAAATACGAAAAAAACGCATACGAAAATTTCAGACTTCAGTGTGCAATGACCTTTAGTCACATTTGCACTGTTGCACTAATGCATAATGTTGGCTATTATTCATTTTTTAAAATTAATAAATATTACTAGCATTTAACATTACTATTTAGTAATTGTAAATGTTAGTAAATGTTAAAACTGTGTAAAACTCTTTGTTCTGGAAGCTCAAGTCCCCTCTCGGAGGAAACTTTACTATGATGTGACAAGTCAGTAGATTTACAATGTTGTATTGATTCATATTAATGCTTATTTAATGCTAATAATGCTCATAATGTTTTTTTTTTTTCTCATGACATGTCAAATCACTTTGACCCCTATTTTCTACAATATTAGTTACTTTTTTGCTCATATACTTAAATCCTAAATAAGGTTCTAATTAAACATACTATGTCTCAAATTATACAGTATATACAGGAAATAGATTTAGCACGACGAATTTACTGTCCCATTTGAGGTTTCCTTGTAATAGTATAATGGCAGCAATACAGCAGTATAATAGTATAGGTTTGTTATTTCATGCTTGTATTCTGCCGTTCAGTGTGTCTGTCTTTGTTTTACTGAAGCTCAAACCCCCTACAGGAGGAAAGTGTATTACCATTTATTAAGTCAGATTTGCAGGTTGCACTGATGCATAATGTTGATTAATAAAGTAACATAAAATTAGATAAAAATAAGTTTTTTTATTATTTTTTTATTATTATTAATAAACATCACTAGCTTTTAACATTACTATTTAATTTAGTGAATGTTAAAACTGTTTAAATGTTCTTTATTGTTCTTAAAGCTCAAGCCCCTATTTGGAGGAAACCATATTACTATGCAACAAGTCAGTAGATTCACAATGTTGTATTGATAAATATTAATGTTTTTTTTAAACCCTAATAATGCTCTTAAATGGGTTTTTTAATGAAATGTCAACTATCACTTTAACCCCTATGTTTTACAATATTAGTTATTAGTTACTTTTGTGATCATATACTTAATATGTTTAATTAAAACCTTATTTAGGATTTATGTCTCAAATTAAAAATAATACAGTATAGGCATTAGATTAAGCACAATTAATTTGCTGTCCCATTTGAGGTTTCCTTGTAATATTGTAATGGTAGTAATACAGTGATATTATAGTACAGGTCTGTTTTCATGCTCATATATTCAGCTGTTCAGTGTATTGTGTGTCTGTCTTTGTTTTACTGAAGCTCAAACCCCCTACAGGAGGAATGTGTATTACCAGACACAGAGTAAGATATTTTGCATTTATAGAATGTGCCTAATATTATGCATTACTATAGCATATACCATTTGCCTTAATTTGGTACAACAGGCTTAATATCTCCTAAAACCTGCCTGATTTTAGAAACCCAGCATCAATGTTTAGGAGTTTTTGTCATGACGACTAATTTTGCTTTTCACATCAACAAAAGCATTTTTTCTTAAGAGGAAGCTATTGAGTGTTAAGACTCAGTCGCTGTCGTTTGTGTATCTCAGAAAGCTGTAGTCTCAAATCTGTTACAGCGTGAACCAGCTTTATATCCTTTTATTGACCCTTTGGTCAGCTCGCAGCAAATGGAATTCATGTCTTTGCTAAGATTTTGTCTTTATATACTGTGTATGTGTATACATATATATAGAGAGAGAGAGAATTTATTCGATGTTTGCTGTGGTTTTGTACAGATTCGCCTGATGGATGGTACTGGAATTACCCTACAACAACAGGTGCATCATCTATTAACTTTAAATCAATACACTTTTCTGGCTTTGTTCTTTTTAGAAATAATGTATAAGCATTTACAAGTGCAATTTAATTTTGGGGAAAACCTACTGAGACATCCGTAACTTCATAGTGCTCAGAGAGTTAATAAAAAACCTTGTACATGATCTTGAAATCATTTGAATATTTTAAAATATATTCAGATGGAAAACAGTTATTTTAAATAGTAATAATATTTCAGAATGTTACAGTTTTGCTGTACTTTGGATCAAATAAATGCAGGTTAGGTGAACAGAAGAGACTTATAAAAACATAAAAAAATATTGTTTAAAAACGTGGAGATAGATAGATAGATAGATAGATAGATAGATAGATAGATAGATAGATAGATAGATAGATAGATAGATAGATAAAAAAAAAGCTAAAGTACTTTGTATTTTTTTTTTTTTATTTGTAGCACCAACAACATCCTCAAGTCTCTGCTGGTACTGGTACAATAGACCATGTAACTGGGCCACTAGTAAGTGTGCAGATTATTACTGTATATTCATATATTATATGACAGTCCCCTGGTCGAAACGATGTGCTTCTCTTTGTTTTACTGAAGCTCAAACCTCCTACAAGAGGAAAGTGTATTACCAGAGGCAGAGTAAAGGTCATTGCACAGTGAGTCCGAAATTTCAGTCCAAAAATTTTGCACGTTAAAAAATAAATACGACCTCTCGTTGTGTCAATCGAGTTTACACACTGCGTCTGAAACTTTCATCTGTCATAAAAAAAGTTCGGATCAGGTTTGATTTTCTGCGTTTTTTGCATCCGTAGCAAGCATTTTAAGAGGTGTTTTGACATCAGAGCCAAAATGTGTAAGCAAAGACCAAAATCTACTTTGTCTCGCAGCACAAAGCACTGTAAAGGTCTTTGAACATTGAGTTCACAGAAATTAGTGATCTTTTTCATAATATGTGGCTCCAGTAACGTTAGCAAAGCATCAAAGTTTACTGACATCCTAAAGTAAACTTTGAATCACCCGGGATAATCTCGCTGCAGCTCCTTAAGGAGGTGTGCACAAAAAGTGTTCTCATTCCATCTTATAATTGGATGGACCCCATATGTCTTTTCTTTTTCTCTTTTAAGAAGAGAGTGGACAACAAAATCATCCTCACTGCTTAAAGATTCCATTGTGTACTGTTTCGCAAGGATGAATTAGCACACATCAGACTCAGTGTGCAAGGTTTCTGTGCATGACAAATTTTTAGAATGGAGAATACGAAAAAACGCATATGAAAATTTCTGACTTCAGTGTGCAATAGAGGTGCTCCGATCAGGATTTTTGAGGCCGATCACCAATCGCCAATCACAGGAAGCTGTATCTGCCGATATGATCATCGATACCCATCTTTTTAAAGCCTCCTGTTAATCATTAAGAATTATTTATAGAGATACAGTCATGTGAAAAAGTTAGGACACCCTATTGAATTCCATGGTTTTCCGTATCAGGACATCATTAAAACAAAACTGGTCCTTGGCCGGTCTTAAAATTTCGAAAATAAAACCTCAGATGAACAACAACACATGACAAATTGCACCGCGTCATTATTTACTGAACCAAAATAAAGCCAAAGTGGAAAAGCCATGTGTGACAAAGTTAGGACACCCTTACTGTTAACATTGGAATTAAGAGGGTAAATAACAGTCAAGCACTGCTAATCAAATACCTTTGATTAACTGATCATCAGCAAGTCTAAGCGCCTCTATAAAAGCATGAGCTTTGGCAGTTTGCTGGTCTGGAGCCTTCAGGTGTTTATTAACACAATGCCAAGGAGGTAAGACATCAGCAATCATCTTAGAGAAGCAATTGTTGCCACCATCAATCTGAGAAGAGTAATACGGCCATTTCCAAACAATCTGAAGTTTATTCACAAGTGGAAGACATTTAAAACAGACACCTCTCCTTCCAGGAGTGGACGTCCCAGAAAATTCACCCCAAGATCAGACCGTGTAAAGCTCAGAGAAACGGCAGACAACCCAAGAACTACACCTCAGACTCTACAGGCCTCAGTTAACATGTTAAATGATACATTTGACAATACATGGCAATACCATTAGAAAAATATGGGACAAAGTATTCTAGAGTCAAATGCGAGGGCATCTGTCCGACATCTAAAGTTGGGCCAAAATTGGGTCATGCAACAGGACAATAATCCCAGGCACACCATCAAATCTATAACAGAATGGCTGAAAAGAAAAGAATCAAGGTGCTGCAATAGCCCAGCCCAAGTCCAGAGCTCATCCTGACTCAAATGCTGTAGTGAGAGCTGTGCATAAGCAAATGCCCACAAACCTCAATAAACTGGAGCAACGTTGTAAAGAAGAGTGGTCCAAATTCCTCCAGAATGATGTGAGAGACTGATAAAGTCACACAGAAAATGAATGCTTCAAGTTATTGCTGCTACAGGAAATTGACTCATAAGGTGTCCTAACTTTGTCACACATGGCCTTTCCCTCTTGGCTGTATTTTTCTTAAATAAATAATGACACAGTGTGATATGTCATATGATGATGTTTATCTGAGGATTTATTTTCCAAATTTTAAGACCTGCCAAGGACCAGATAATTTTTTATTATGTCCTAACACAGAAAACCATGAAATTTAATAGGGTGTGCGAACTTTTTCACATGACTGTACTCCAGTCAGGATTTTTAGACACTTATTCAGGGCCTGATGGCTTTTTTTTTTTTTCAGAGAGAGAGGGGAGTTTTTCTTTTTTATTTGAGGGTAGGCTGCACCACACACTTGGTGCAATACTTGGTCTCTTCACTGCTGCAGACGACCGCTCCTAGAACGCACTACTAGACCGCAAACGTGTGCAGCTTGAACGCTTTAATCTGTTAGCATGAGCAGAAAAAAAAAAAAAACGAGGTATGTAAACGTGCCGTTATGCGTTTACGCTTCAAGTGTGCATGAGCGCCCAGTCTCCAGGAGATCGCGCAAGCGCTAAATGGTTAAACACTTGAAAGAATTAACAAAAAATGCAGTTTACAAACTTTAGCGATGATGCGACACTGATTCTATTCTGCAAGTAACAATTCCTGTGTCAACTATGCAGCTCGCTTATAGTCAGACGCGATGTGGTGTTTGGAAGCCATGCGCGCACCTTTGAGAGTGAAAAAGAGAGGACACGGGGTCATTCACTCATTTTATTAAATGAAGAAATATGAATTGTACCTCACCTTCAGCATTATAATTGTTTTACCCGTGCCAAAAAGCGCCTGAGACGGTGCCGCTGCATGTCGTACCAAACCTCTCACGGCAGGCATCCGCTTTAGATCGGTTTATGAGATCAGCCTTTTTAGAGACCGCAGATCAAACATCTCCAAGGGATTATCGGCCGATAGCCAATTAATCGGAGCACCCCTAGTGCGCAATGACCTTTAGTCACATTTGCACTGTTGCACTAATGCATAATGTTGGCTATTATGATTAATATTTTTTTTATTAATAAATATTACTAGCATTTAACATTACTATTTAGTGAATGTAAATGTTAGTAAATGTTAAAACTGTGTAAAACTCCTTGTTCTTGAAGCTCAGGCCCCCTCTTGGAGGGATGTGTATTACTGGACACAGAGTAAGTGAGCAGATTTGCACTGATGTATAATGTTGGCTATTAAAGTAAGATAACGGATTAAAAAAATTATTTAACATTACTATCACTTAACATTACTATTTAATTTAGTAAATGTTAAAACTGTGTTAAACTTTATGTTCTTGAAGCTCAAGCCCCCTCTTGGAGGAAACCGTATTACTATGCGACAAGTCAGTAGATTTACAATGTTGTATTGATAAATATCAAATATTTTTTTAGGCTAATAATGCTCTTAATGTTTTTTTATGAAATGTCAAGCTATCACTTTAACCCCTACTTTTTACAATATTAGTTAAGTTACTTTTCTGACAATGTACTTAAATGTGTAAATAAGGTTTTAAATAAACATAATATGTCACAAATTATAAATACTACAGTATATATAGGCATTAGATTTAACACAGTGAATTTGTTTCTCTTTGTTTTACTGAAGCTCAAACCCCCTACAGGAGGAATGTGTATTACCAGACGCAGAGTAAGTCATAATGCATAATGTTGGCTAATAAAGTAAGAATTTTTTGTTGTTGTTGTTTTGTTTGTTTGTTTTAAATTAACAAACATCACAATCATTTAATATTACTATTTAATTTAGTGAATGTTAAAACTCTCTTTATGTTCTTAAAGGGGTCATCGGATGCCCATTTTCCACGTTTCCAAGTTGATATGATTCTTTAGGGTCTTAATGAAAAGTCTATAATATACTTTGGTTAAAAATTCCCAATGGTTGTGTAAAACAACACCCTTTTTACCTTGTCAAAATCAGCTCTGCAGAAATCACCTCATTCTGGTTGAGGCTGCTTTAAATGCAAATGAGCTCTGCTCACCCCGCCCCTCTCTTCTCTCTGTGGAGTGACGAGCATGTTTACTTTAGCCGCATTTAGCGTGTTTAGCCGCTAAACTTGCTAACTAGCACATTATTAGGAAAGGCGATCACAAATATTTATTAAAAAAACGTACTCACTTCTGCTGTAAGTGAAGCTGGATCATGAATGATTTGCGTGAACATAGACGGATATATGTAGATCAGGAGGTGCGTTCCCTTCACAAACAAAGGTAATCTACTGCATCTTCAGCGGCTCAGATGTCGGGAGTAAATGACGACCACTATGTTCATTATTACATCCAGCAACACAACACCTCAATCGCTCAATCAGAGATATTCTTGTCTAACTTACATCCCTGCTCCGGCATCAAAACAATGGAGGTCTGACTGTTACAGCTGATCTGAGGTAAGATGCTCATGTCAATCAACTACCGTGGGCGTGTCCTCTGTTGGTGTGACGCCACAATGACAGGCATCTGAGAACGGCTCAATTTGAAAAAGGGGATATTATTTTTACAGATTAACTAAAAACCACTGCATGGATTTTTATCATTATAGGGTAGATTTGTACATACACTGACAACACACATTAATGTTCAAACAACATGAAAAAGTGAACTTAGCATCCGATGACCCCTCTAAAGCTCAAGCCCCCTCTTGGAGGAAACTGTATTACGATGTGACAAATCAGTAGATTTAAAATGTTGTATTGACGCATATTAATGTTTTTTTTTATGCTCATATTGTTTGTAATGTTTTTTTCCTTTTAAAAAAGTCAGTCACTTTAACCCTTATTCTTACTATATTGGTTTTCTGAAAATACACTTACATCCTATGTAAGATTATAATTAAACATATAGTGTCTCAAATTCTATGTAATACAGTATATGCATTAGATTTAGCACAATGTATTAAGTGAATATACAGTTTTCCCATTTGAAGTTTCTTTGTAATATTGTAATAGCAGTAATACAGTGGTATAATAGTATGGGTTTATTTCATGCTCATATATTCAGCTGTTCAGTGTACTGTGTGTCTGTCTTTGTTTTACTGAAGCTCAAACCCCCTACAGAAGGAATGTGTATTACCAGACACAGAGTAAGTCAGATTCATACTGTTGTATTGATAATTTTGGCAATTAAATTGACAACTGGATTTTAAACACCACTTTTAAACAAAAACAGATCGTTTAAATTCCACTTTTTTTATTCTTTCAAATATCACAGCACCGTTTTCTACTTACTCATCAACATTTAAAGGGGTCATCGGATGCAAAGTTCACTTTAACATGTTGTTTGAACATTAATGTGTGTTGTCAATGTATGTACAAATCTACCCTAATGATAAAAATCTATGCAGTGGTTTTTAATTAATCTGTAAAAATAATATCCCCTTTTTCAAATTGAGCCATTCTCAGATGCCTGTCATCGTTGCGTCACATGACAGAGGCCGCTCCCACGACAGTTCATTGACATGTTTTACCTCAGATCAGCTGTAACAGTCCGACCTCCATTGTTTCGATGCCGGAGCAGGGATGTAAGTTAGACAAGAATATCTCCGATTGAGCGACTGAGGTGTTGTGTTGCTGGATGTAATAATGAACACACTGGTCTTCATTTGGTCAACATCTGAGCTGCTGAAGATGCAGTCGATTACGTTTGTTTGTGAAGGGAATGCACCTCCCGATCTACATAAATATAGATGTTCGCGCGAGTATAAGGGTTGTTGTTGTTTTTTTGTTTTTTTTTTTGTTATGAATCTCTGCAATCACCTTCACTTACAGCAGAAGTGAGTACAAGGGTTTTTTTTATGAACCTCTGCAATCACCTACACAGAGTTCATGGAGAGAAAGACAAGACGAGTGTTTGAGATTAAAAAGCATTTAAATTGTATGTTTTAAATAAAAATAACCGATGGTTTCGCTAGATAAGACCGTTCTTCCTCGGCTGGGATCATTTACAAACGCATTTGTGATCGTTTGAAGCCGTATTTAAACAGCATTTTGGAAGTTCAAAATCGGGGGACCATATCAGTCCATTATATGGAGAAAAATGTGGAAATGTTTTCCTCAAAAAACAATTTTTTTTTATGACTGAAGAAAGACAGGCATGAACATCTTGGATGACAAGGGGGTGAGTACATTATTTGTAAATTGTTGATCTGGAAGTGGACTTCTTTTTTAAGACCCTAAAGAATCATATCAACTTGTGGAAAATGGGCATCCGATGACCCCTTTAAATAAATAAATATGCAATATAAACACATCTGTCTATTTGGAAAACAGTTTGTAATTAGTAATTGTGTTGTTCAGATGGACATCATTCTGATGTCCCCGTGCCCAGTATTACAGTGTTCAGGAAGATGGAGGACGGAGAGCGTGTGATTGTCATGTGTTCATTTGGAAGGAGGCTCACTGAGAGCTCTTTCCAGCTGTCACTGAAGAGTGAATACAACTATGCCTTGATGAACCCACAGTTCTTTTCAAATAACGTGTGTGTGTTCGATGTGAAAGTGAGTTCACCGGTTTCCCTCACCTGCGTACACCAGATTAATTCTGATGTGATCCGTCAGAGTGAGACCTACACCTACAGCCCATCAGGTAAAATATACTGTAACTGGCATGTTGGATTTTGACACATAAATGCATCAATATAATCTAAACACTTTAAAATTCAGATTTTTTTTTCTTGTCCTGTGAAGTATTTAATGCAGTACTTGTACAGGATCATTATTTCATGTTCATTCATTTGTTATTATTATTAAATTATTTATTAATTAAATTCCTACATATCTTTCAGTATTGTGAATATTTATTTACTTAAAATAATGAACATTATTAGCAGCATATACAGGCATGTCAAAGTCATGTCTCATTTGCTTTTTAGTTATTAGCATTTCTAATTACAGTGAGACTTAAATGATCCAGTCTATGTGGTAAAACATAAATACACTACAGATTCATCAAAAATAGCACTGAACTATTGTTATCTTAGTGTCTAATATTGTCATTAGATCCAGGTTCTTTGAAATGCATCTCATACAGTGTCTCTCAAAACCTGTGAGTGTAACTGTATATTTTTTCCATACAGTATGTCGCCTGTGTTTGATTTCAGATTTTGCTGCAGATCCTCATTGCTCGGATCACCGTGATGGAGGAGTATCTTCATTCTACATTGGCTTTTTCTCTTTCATTGTTGTTGGTCTCTTCATCATGACTGTAGCAGTGATCATGGCCACCATTAAGAGCAAAGCTAAAGGTGTGTGTTTCACCCAAACAACTCATTTTCATGTCTAATATTCATTAGCACACATAAAACTACATAATTTATGTTATTTGGTTTTGAAGTTGAAGTAACAAGTAGACCTCACTTGCTAGATGAGTTTTCAGTGTGTTTCACCACATTTAGGCCCTGATCACACCGAACACGTTTTTTTGTACAGAAAACGCGAGGCACACTGCACTGCCTTTTTCTGGTGATTTTTTTTTTTTAAAAATGCATTTTTTTATGTTGCTAGGCAACCATCAAATTATGTTCCAAAATCTTTGGTTTTTAGCTGTTCAGTAAACTGTCATATCAGCAAAAACCTTTAAAAAACACAGCTCCGTGTAACCCGCGATAGACACCAAAGGTTTCTCCTCACTTTTTAGGCAATGGTAAAACTTTCGTCACCACAATGGTAGGCCCGCCTCTCCATTAATTCAATTGGACAATAAAAAAAATGTGACGACGTCGGGCACTTTTTTTCCCCGTTTTTTCAACTTCAGGTGCTCAGTGCGCTGAAGTCTCTCTTTACAAGAAAATGGAAATTAACCCCAGAATATATATATAGAATATATTGAAATAAATTAGGTTAAATATTTCAAACGGGTTACCAATGGGTATGTTAAAGGTTAGGAGTCGGTTAGGACAATAATTAAGTGTATACAATTAAACAACTAATTATTTCTTTAAAAAATAATAATAAATAGAATTGAATAGCGAGCGCTATTAAATAGTATGAGATGCTAATACATATACATATACATATATATATATATATATATATAAATATATATATATATATATATATATATATATATATATATATATATATATATATACACACACACACACACACACACAATAAATAAATAAAATAATACAAAAAAACTAAGGGGTGCTAGAAATGCAGTCCTGAAACTGCAGCCTCAGGTTGTGCAGGAACACCCTTCTTAAAACGCAAGGCGCAGCAGGCTTAACCGCGTTCACATATCACGCATAAAAATGCGTGGAAAATGCAGTGCACTTGCGGTGTTTTGAAAAGTAGAGTTGTTTTCATCTCAATGCTGCGCGGACGCACCTGAAAAAAAACGAGCGCGTCGCACCGCGCGCACGTCGCGACTGCGTCGCTTCCGTTATGGGCGTGGCTGCCGCGCGTCTACATTTGAACTAACGAACTTGAGCCTCTTGAAGCCAACACGGAAGTGACTAAAACTGCAATTCATCGACTGGCCGCTAGAGACTGGCTGTAAAAGGAAGTCAATCCCATAGACTCCCCATGTTAAAATGCCCAACTTCACAGCAGAAAAAAATATGTTTACAGCCTGGTACAAAAAGTGGTTTTGGTCTATATCGCTAATTTTGCCCTTCATGTCAACTGTGAGGGGGGTGAATTTTTTTATAACTCATCCGTTTAATTTATATTAAGCCTTACAGTTCTGCATAATTTAGGGCGTGGCCACTTGAGTGACAGGTGGATTGCCGCTGCTGTCACCACCGTCGCGCTAGGCGGGCGTGGTTTCAGCAACCAGCTCAACCCACGTCCCGCCTCTTTGCCCATTTTCGATTATCCGGGAGTGACGTGCAATGACGCGATTCCAAGATGGCGAACGGCCGACTCCCGCCCACTAAGAGCTTCAAAAATGCTCTTCAGAAATCTACGGGTGACATCACGGACACTACATCCATGTTTTTTACAGTCTATGGTCGCACCGCGTGCGCACCGTGACAGCATCGCTTCCGTTATGAGCGCGCGTCTACGTTTGAAATAACGAACTTGAGCGCGCAAAAGATGCTATATGTGAATGGGCCCTTTTGCTGCTCTACACAGCACAGTCAGCACTTCGTGCACTCAGCAGAATGCATTTGTTTCAACAGGTTCAAAGAATACTGGGACAGATAATGACTATATTGATATATAAGAGGACATCAGAGTTTCTGAAGAGAAAAGTATGGACAACCAATCAATCAATTCAGACTAATTTCTGCATGCTGAACTGTAATACTCCTTCAAAATCCCAACATTCTTTCAAACACAGTTTTTATATTTTTAAATTGAATCTACATCATAATTTAGTCATGTAAAAAAAATATTAAGCTGGTTTATTCTTGAAATCAGGTATTGCTTTTTCCTCATTTGTTATTTTGATGAAATTGTGTGCAAAGTGAATCAATACACTTTAATGCATCCTATGCATTTTGCATTAATAAATATTTAGCTCTTCTGTCTGTATTTACATATTAACATTGTATATGCTTTTTACAATATCTAATAATAATAATAATAACAATAATAATTATAATAATAATAATAATAATTATTATTATTATTATTATTATTATTATTATTATTATTATTACAAAAGTCATTCACGGCAGAGGATCCATTGGTAAGTAAGCAAAGTAAATTTCTCCAAATCTGTTCTGATATAGAAACAAACTCATGTACATCTACCTCAGAATGGCCTGAGGCAGAGCAAATTTTCAACAAATTTGGAAAATTTATTCATTTAAGATTGTAAAATAATGGCTGCCAAAATGGCAGACTTTATGTCAGACTCTGCAGTTTAAATCAAACTGCAAACTCAAAACTGATTTCAATGGAGACAATCATTTCTGCAGTTCAGTTATGTAGCTGTTAACACACAAAATATTGATGTATAAGAGAAAAACAAATCATACATGCATTTCTATGCTCTTTTGTGACAGATTTTGAGTATGATGTCTAAAATAATATTTCTAAAGAGCGAAAAAAAACATACATAAATGAAAAAACTGATCAAATGATTAGTCATTCAAAAAAATGTTTCTTTCTTTCTAAATGATGTTCATTTATATGCTGGACCTCTGAATTTTGGTTGCTACTTTAGTACAGAGTATTCGAGTATCCATTCATTTAATTTGAAAACGAGATTACTAGATTGTTACTATTAAATAATATGACTTGCAAAACAAATGTTTTTTTGTTTGCTATGGCTTTAATCTTCATCTACATCCACTAGGGATAGGCAGCTGTGGTTTGCTATTATTTGAGTTTTCAGTTGCTGTTCTTCTCTCAGTTCAGATGTAGATGTAGATGTAGATGTAGTTGCAGCGGCTGAAAAGGGGAAGGAAAATATGAAAATTCTTATGATTCATTTATTTCTTTATGCTCTCAAAATAATATGCTTATACTGTACATGATTAAATGATCTAGTCTCCAGTGATTAAACTGTGAACTTTAATTCAGGCCAGAGTGAGTGTCACCAATCAAATTATAGATCAAATATTATGATCATCAAGGTATAAATATGTGTGTATTGTTCTGGTCGTTGAGTTGCTCTGCTGTGTCTTAAGTGACTTTGGTGTTAATGTAGTAAAAGTGTTTTCTTGGATGGGATGGTTAAATAAGGACTTCTGAAAGTTAATGCACATTACAATGGAGATGGAGTTTATTTTTTTAGGATAGAATTTGTGTGCTATTCGTGATGCAAAGACAAATGTCACCATCTAAAAAGCTGTGAGCTTGTGGTTGTGTTATCGGAGCTGATGATCTGCAGTAGTATGTCACAAAAACAAAACCATGCATGTAACTATAACCTGTGAAAAAAAAAAAAACTCAAGAGCTGCGCACACTCACAAAACTGATGAGTTTCAGAGATGACTCATCTGAACGCCTCTGGCCATTGCATTTTTTATTCAAGCTAAAAAATGCAATGGCCAGAGGCGTTCAGATGAGTCATCTCTGAAACTCATCAGTTTTGTGAGTGTGCGCAGCTCTTGAATTCTCTCATCTTAAACAACAAAGTGCAGATGTACATACAATGCAAAGTAAGAGATTCATTTCACGGTGTAGACCGCTTCAGTGATTATAATGATAAATTAGTTTTTTTAAGAGTGCTTAAACTCATTATAGATCCAAGTTAGTGATGTGGCTTTCTATTTGTAATTTATCCGTGGAAACGGAACGTTATAATTATCAATTTCTAATGTCCGCCTATGCTCCAGCCTAAACAAAGTTATTTTATAGGTAATTTACTACACATTGTCGTATAAATAACATGGAAATGCTGTGGATTATTAAGGCTAAATCTTACCAACCACACTTGCTAAATGGGGTAAATTGCTAAATCCCAGATTGAATTCATTGAAAGTGTGGTTTATGTCAGCTGCATGTGCAAAACACTTGTCAGAAGGTGACCTGTTTTTTGAGTCATTTACATCACTCATAAATCACTTTAACTGATCGAATAAGGCTTTGGTGGGACAAAAATGTACTTCAGTGGCCGCCAGTTTGCACCAAAAAAAAAAATTCATTCAGGAAAAACCCTGTAAAGTCATTAGATGCACTTGCCCCCAAAGTAGCACTTGTAGTATGGCATGTATCTGAACAATATGTACAAAGCAAAAATTTTATTGATTCTTATTCATACACATAGTAGATAAACACTAAATCTGAGGCAAAGAAATGGAATCTACTTACTGAAAGTTGACCAAAGGGTCAATAAAAGGATACAAGGCCGTCAGATTAGAGACTATAGTTTTCTGTCTAGATACTTAACTTACTTCCTCTGTGTTTCCAAGAACAACAAAAAAAGAAATGACAAAGTGTTTCTAAAGGCACATTTGTGTAGATAGTTGTTTTTTTTTTTTTTTCACAGGTTATAGTTACATGCATGGTTTTGTTTTTGTGACATACTACTGCAGATCATCAGCTCCGATAACACAACCACAAGCTCACAGCTTTTTAGATGGTGACATTTGTCTTTGCATCACGAATAGCACACAAATTCTATCCTAAAAAAATAAACTCCATCTCCATTGTAATGTGCATTAACTTTCAGAAGTCCTTATTTAACCATCCCATCCAAGAAAACACTTTTACTACATTAACACCAAAGTCACTTAAGACACAGCAGAGCAACTCAACGACCAGAACAATACACACATATTTATACCTTGATGATCATAATATTTGATCTATAATTTGATTGGTGACACTCACTCTGGCCTGAATTAAAGTTCACAGTTTAATCACTGGAGACCAGATCATGTAATCATGTGATTAAAGCATGGCCTCAGTATGGCTACCATAGCTACTAGAATTCTAACACATACCTTTTTTTTTTAGGTTACAGTATAAGCATATTATTTTGAGAGCATAAAGCAATAAATGAATCATAAGAATTTTCATATTTTCCTTCCCCTTTTCAGCCACTGCAACTACATCTACATCTGAACTGAGAGAAGAACAGCAACTGAAAACTCAAATAATAGCAAACCTGAAAAGTCATCGCTATCAGCCAACCTAAGATATCCATAACGTTGGTTACGTTCAAGCTATGGAAAAAATAAAAGTTTTGGAAGGGCCTGAACTCAGCTTTCATATGATGTCAAAACCTAAAAAAAGGTAAAATTTCACCATGTGTTGGGTTTTCCTAGACAACCCGCTCTCATCAATCTGCGTATAAATAACACGATTTTACACTTTCCAGTTGTGTGTAATACATACGCCAAAGTCCAGTTTTGCGTGCATATGATACGCCAATCTTTCCCATTAACTTCTGTGGAGAGCAGATGCGTACAAATACCACGCAGCATCTT
The DNA here is from genome assembly GCA_012976165.1 of Labeo catla. Classification (NCBI taxonomy): domain Eukaryota; kingdom Metazoa; phylum Chordata; class Actinopteri; order Cypriniformes; family Cyprinidae; genus Labeo; species Labeo catla. The sequence goes on along the minus strand of VONZ01000830.1, from coordinate 209,344 downwards.
CTACGCCAGTGACGTCACCAGCGAGGCTCGGTTTGCCCAGTTCACCTGATGCGTGTGCACCTTCAAACAGGTAAGTAAGGGCAATAATCTTTTCTTTTGTAATGAGATCATTTTAATTATTACAGTGCTTCTGCATCTCCTTACATGTGGTTATGTGTTCAAATGGAAGCGTATGCGCTCAAATTAGTTAGAACAGTCGGCTGCTGCATTAGCACAGCTGCTAACGTTAGCCTACCATTGACATTAGACTAAGCTAACTTCTAACTGTTGCAGTTTTGAAATAGAGAAAGAAATAAAACCATTTTTAATCATGTGCACATGGCTGATGACAGCTCTACAAACCAACCAACCCAGCATTACGTGATAAGCGTGATCATGTAAAAGTCCACACATTTACCATATTTTTACCATAGTAACAGTCGCTTGACTATATTATGTGTAGCCAATGCACAGTAACCACAACACTTACCGTGGTTTTACTTCAGTAAGCATAGTTTTACTGTGGTGTTTATAGTCAAAGCACAATAACCTCAACGCTTACCATAGTTTTACCTCAGTAACCAGTTTTACTGTGGTATTTATAGTAAAAACACAGCAACGTTTACCATGGTTTTACTTCTGTAACAATAGTTTTACTGTGGTATTTGTAGTTAAAGCACAATAACCACAACGCTTACCATGGTTTTACTTCAGTATCCATAGTTTTACTGTGGTATTTGTAGTTAAAGCACAATAACCACAACGCTTACCATGGTTTTACCACTGTAAACGTAGTTTTACCAGTAACTGTAATTTTACGGTATACTATTTATAAAGCACAGTAAATACAATGCTTGCCACACCTTTAATACTTTTTCTTTTAAATTGTAATTTAATATTTTTTTCTGTCTCGCAGTTGCATCAAATCACTTACTCCAGCAGCTCTTTAAAGAAACCATCTCTTGTAAATGCCATCACTTGTTCCTATTTTTCCGAACTGTAATCCAGAATTAATTTATGCATAGTTTTGCTCTCTCTTTCTATGACATTTTTATAATCTCATAATTTTGACCAATTCTGTCAGAAAGCTGCTAGAATTGACAGGGAACTTGAACTCAAAGCTCCCAGTGCTGATCTTGAAGAAGCTGCCAAGGAGGCTGAACAAGTTGATTCAACCTTTCACAGGAATGCTGAAGACATTTAACCATAACTGATTTGCTTTAATGCACACATCCTTATTTTATCTGTTAATAATAACTTTCCTTATAGTCGTTCCTCTTAAATATTTTGGTCACAAATTTCTTTTTAGCACATTGTCTCAACATGTATATATTTCTCTTTGTTTCAGCTGAAAGGGAAGACCAAAGGAAGGCCTGTCATGGGATCTGAATTGGGCCATATTGTGCATTTACGGAAAAGACCAAAAGCAAAGGCAAACATTTCCAAAGGTATGTTAATGTCGGTCTGAGCATCTTGACTGAACTGTACCGCAGTTACATTTTGCACAGCTTGCTCCATCAGAAAGAACAACCAACAAAGTGTCATGTCGAACTCATTCATTCAATTAATAGCAAATCAGCAAATTTATATAATATTGAACAAGTGTACTTGTACAAAATTCTACGTCTTTCACTTGTACTTTTGTCATTGGCCATTGCCTGAACGCTCATGCTAATTTTGCCCAATTGTAAGTAGTCAGAGTGTTTGTGTCAAAGTTTATATTGAGTCCATTGTGTACATCTGAAACTTAAAGCTGTTCACACCATGAACAAGAACTATACCTATTTTAGCATCTACACCAACAGACGATAACGTTCTGTTTACTGTTATACATGCTGCAGTTACAGTATGTTGTTGTCTGCCATCTGTTGTTGTCAATGTTTTTGTTGTTCATCATGTGATCAATTCTCTTTCTTCCCGTCTTGCAGGATTTCTCACAGACTACTAAGTCCTTCTTCATCAGCTCTCCACAATATCAGCCCTTCCAACAGCTTCCACATCGCTTTCTCTCGTGTGGCACATCTGCTCTCAGTACTTAACTGCTGTCTTCCAGTTTTTACATGTCTACTTATGATCTTTTAATTTCTCCTGTACAGTCAACACTCACTCCCATCACTAATTTGTCACGTGACAAAGTTAAATTCTGTCTATTTCTCTTCATGTAATTATTTTACTCCCTCACTCACTTACACAGTCGTTTGTGCTCTGTTGTAAGGTAGAAACAGAGTTTGCATGATGGCCATTTTCAGACTCTAAATCTGATGAATACAGATGAACTCAGGAGCCTGCTGGAGTTGCCAGGGAACTTGAGCTTTAAGTATATAATTATAACTGCTTAATTTATGCTTAAACAACAATAATAATTAAACATGGGGTCAATAAATATTTTCTTGTTTTACAGCTGGAGACCAAAAATGCAAAGAAAATCAGTCACAGCAAGCCAGTCAAACCAGTCCTGATGAATGAGGAATGAACATGGTCTTCTTGTGTCCAAATAGAAAAGACAGATTTCCACTGGTATGTATGTATTTATGTTAAGCAATGTAGTTATACGTGGTACAGCATTTGATGTTGATCTCTCAAAAGACAACTGTTATCATTTTTCACATACACATCTTTTATAGCTCCTAGAATTAGCAAATCAACTGGGCCATCGTCTCTGAAATTTACGCAGGAAATGACTGAATATGGTGAGTACACTGTTTCTTTATTGACTTATTGTTTTGTGTGTTTGTTTGAAGGAGGATGAAGCCAGTTGATGAAGAGATCAATTCAATGGCCACCAGGTGCAGCAATGCAGCCTGAACCCATCAGGTATATGCTGTGAAGACTGCATTCACGGACAGCTCTATTGCGACAGCTCAGATGTTACGGCGCATAAAAGTAAAAGTAAACTTCACAACTGAACAACAAGAGTTGTGGAGGGATTCTTTTGGCCCACACCTTCAACAAGAATCAATGGTAAGTCCATTGCAACAATTATAAATACAAATTCTATATACTGTTTATTGATTTACAACATTTAATACATGTTTTGTCCCTACAGGACATCTACATCAGGTGGTGTGTGAGGAAAGCACAGAGGACCATCAGAGACTCCAGCCAACTGCATGGATCGCTCTCATTCTTACCATCAGGCAGAAGTTATTGCAGAACCTACACTAGCAGACTGCGAGACTAGTCCTTTCCACAGGCAATCAGACTGAACTGAACTCATACCAGTAACACCACACACACAGCACATCAACCTCATATACACTGCCCTCTAACAGTTACACCAGGGGTGCCCAACCCTGTTCCTGGAGATCGACCTTCCTGCAGAGTTTAGTTCCAACCCTAATCAAACACACCTGTCTGTAATTATCAAGTGCTCCTTCAGATCCTAATTAGCTGGTTCAGGTGTGTTTGGTCAGAGTTGAGCACCCATGAGTTACACTGTCTGGACTCTGACTCACTATTATTCTGCACCCTGACATTCTGTTTGCACTAATTCATACCGTACTGCACTGTGATTATTGTTTATCATTGTTTTCATTTTGTGCCCACTGTATAGAGTAATATTTACCATATATTGTTCTCTACATGTATTGAGTCCCTTATGTATACAGTGTGGTGTGTATGTGTGTGTGTGTGTGTGTGTGTGTGTGTGTGTGTGTGTATGTATATATATATATATATATATATGTATATGTATATGTATATATATATATATATGTGTATATATGTATATATATATATATATGTGTGTATGTATATGTATGTATATATATATATATATATATATATATATATATATATATATATATATATATATATATATGTATATGTATATGTATGTGTCTGTTGCATATATTTAATATTTTTCATCCATACTGTAATGCTGCAGTTTGCATAAAATAATTTCACCTGTACACTTGTGATTATGGTATTGTGACAATAAAGTGATTTGATTTTATTTGGTCATTATTTTTATTTATCACTTGTACTGTAGTGTGCTGGATAACTGCAAATTGTTTATGACATGGAAGAAGTTTATGGATAAACAAGTAAGAAGGAGGAAACCAGGAGAGCTCAGATGATGAGCAGGAAGGAATGTGATTCCATGATGCTCAAGAAATTTTACCATGCATGCAATTGGGTGGCTTCATCTGATTAAAATATGGTTTTAACATAACTCTTTTTTTTTCTCTTGAATATCATTTGTCTTTATAATCTACTTTAGTTGTCTTTATGATGTATTCTCCAGTAAAGTATTGCACATGATGTAGGATAATAAAGTATGGTGAATATTCTGCATGCAATCTTTTTTCAAAATGTCATGTGTGTGGAAATATTACTCTTTTTAAACTCTTTAAACATCCGTTATCAAAGGCCAGAGACGCTGAAGATGAACGCAAAGAGGAAAAAATACTGTAGCAGGTAGAGCAAGATGACGGTTCACAATGCCCAAAATATTGGAAATATTATCCTAAATATTGAAACTGTGGTTTACGTGAATGTATCTCTGAGGGGAACTGACTGTTTTAAGAAAAGATTACATGGCGTTTTCTTTTCATTTCATGTATGATGGATTTAAAGTAGCGTTCATAAGCACGGAGCTGCTTTGTTTACAGCGGTAACCATAGAAACGTAACATTACTCTCATTCCATAAGCACATATAGGCTTATTTATTAAAATAAAAGATAACATGAGTCAAAAACAATGATAACAGCAACTATTTCATTTTTTTGTGGAAGGGCCAGTGAAATTTTTGTCCGGGGAAGTAAAAGTTTAAACCACTGGCCCAACCAGGCCAGTAGAAAAAATCCTTAGCGTTGAGCCCCGGAAGAGACTGCATGGACCATATTGCTACAGACACTTAATGCACAACTGAGGGTGATGGACCAGGGAAAGATCAATACATAGATATGAATCTAATACTGTATTATAAGCAAGATGAGCATGCACATTACTGATGTTTCACATCAGAGAAAGAATACAATAAGGAATATGTGACACAGAGACACAAATTAGGTGTTTTACATTATGATTCTTTGCATTGCACGAATTGTATGGCTTTTGCACCATAAACCACACACTGTCTGTGCCTTGTCTTACTGAATGACACATTGAAATTGTGTGATAGTACAATGAAGGATCACAATATGTATTGTTTTTTTACATTTGTCTCTTTGTTTACTGTCATCACTGTATTCTTGCTCCTGATCTAATGAAATCAATGTAGTCCATTTCAAATGGGAACTGTCTAATTCTTATTCTAAGATAACCATGACTTGCAACTTACATATTGGCAAGTAGCTGAAAAGATGATATGCTTAGGATTAGGGTTACAATCTCGGGAAAGTGGCAATTACTCACCACATAGCAACACTGTATTGTTAACTGAGGGTGTTACAGACGTAATAACTGCAAAACGGACTTTGCAACATCGAGCGTTTTTTAATTTGGTTTAAAAGAGTTCTGCGAGTGCCATGGGAACTTCAAAGCCAAGGACTACCCAGTTGAGCAGAGGCGTCACACTTACTTGTCCATATATGGTCATTTATGACAGGATCTTCCGGGTTCTTGTGGTGAATGGACAGATAATCAGTTGAACGATTTATTTGTCCCCACTCAACATAAAACTGTGGCGTTACCCTGATGCAGCAATAGAAAAAAAAAAAACATGTCCGATAATTATTTAAACATTCATTATTTTTCTACTATTCAATTTAGCTTTTGTAACATTTACAGTGTATTTATAGTGTATTAAATAAACAATTAATCACTTCTATGTTTCCTGGAAATGGATCCTATAAACTGGTCATTCTTAGATCTGCCAGTTTAACTATAGGAATAATAATAATAATAATAATAATAATAATAATAAAAACGGCTGATTATAAAAATTTACAATATTCAAAAACAAAAAGAGAATTTGTTTACAGAACGTTACAAGATGCCAAAAAATATTCAAGGCTCCAGCTGAAAATATATTTTCTTCCCTTTAACAAACAATTAGGCAAAAATGATTAAGAACAATATTTCAATATTTTACAATTATTACCTTAAATGATAAATGATGTATGTTAATGTCGTATAATGATTTATACGACATTAACATACCTTTGGAAATGTTTGCCTTTGCTTTTGGTCTTTTCCGTAAATGCACAATATGGCCCAATTCAGATCCCATGACAGGCCTTCCTTTGGTCTTCCCTTTCAGCTGAAACAAAGAGAACTATATACATGTTGAGACAATGTGCTAAAAAGAAATTTGTGACCAAAATATTTAAGAGGAACGACTGTAAGGAAAGTTATTATTAACAGATAAAATAAGGATGTGTGCATTAAAGCAAATCAGTTATGGCTAAATGTCTTCAGCATTCCTGTGAAAGGTTGAATCAGATCAGCGCTGGGAGCTTCGAGTTCAAGTCCCCTGTCAATTCTAGCAGCTTTCTGACAGAATTGGTCAAAATTATGAGATTATAAAAATGTCATAGAAAGAGAGAGCAAAACTATGCGTAAATTAATTATGGATTACAGTTCGGAAAAATAGGAACAAGTGATGGCATTTACAAGAGATGGTTTCTTTAAAGAGCTGCTGGAGTAAGTGATCTGACGTAACTGCGAGACAGAAAAAAATATTAAATTACAATTTAAAAGAAAAAGTATTAAAGGTGTGGCAAGCATTGTATTTACTGTGCTTTACAAATAGTATACCGTAAAAATCACAGTAACTGGTAAAACTACGTTTACAGTGGTAAAACCATGGTAAGCGTTGTGGTTATTGTGCTTTAACTACAAATACCACAGAAAAACTATGCTTACTAAAGTAAAACCATGGTAAGCATTGTGGTTATTGTGCTTTAAAAACAAATACCACAGTAAAACTATGATTACTGAGGTAAAACCATGGTAAGCATTGTAGTTACTGTGCATTGGCTACACATAATATGGTCAAGCAACAGTTACTATGGTAAAAATATGGTAAATGTGCGGATTTTTACATTGATCACGCGCATCACGTGACACTGGGTTGGTTAGTTTGTAAAGTTGTCATCAGCCATGTGAACGTGATTAAAACGGTTATTTATTTATCCATTTCAAAACTGCAACAGTTAGAAGTTAGCTTAGTCTAATGTCAATGGTAGGCTAACGTTAGCAGCTGTGCTAATGCAGCAGCCGACTGTTCTATAATTTGAATGCATACGCTTCCATTTGAACACATAACCACATGTAAGGAGATGCAGAAGCACCGAAATAATTAAAATAATGATCTCATTACAAAAGAAAAGATTGTTGCCCTTACTTACCTGTTTGAAGGTGCACACGCATCAGGTGAACTGGGCAAACCGAGCCTCGCTGGTGACGTCACTGGCATAGAAGATGCTGCGTGGTATTTGTACGCATCTGCTCTCCACAGAAGTTAATGGGAAAGATTGGCGTATCATATGCACGCAAAATTGGACTTTGGCGTATGTATTACACGCAACTGGAAAGTGTAAAGTCATGTTATCTATACGCAGATTTATAAGAACGGGTTGTCCTAGATCGCATCACATATTTGCCATCTCTGGCAAAATACAACACCTCTCCTGATAGTGCCAGCTGATGTCTGCAAACTGTCAAACATAGTGCATCCCTGCACTATGTAAAACATTGTAAAACATTTGCTGCATGTTCAATTCTCGTGAAATACAGCCACTCTTAAGCACATTTAGTTTTTGGCATTTTAAGTTAGACGCGTTTAATGTAGCTAGCTAAGCTAACGGCAAACCACCTGCTGCAGTCAGAGCAAGTGTAGCGATTCAGAAGCATTCACGCGCTTCTCGGATGCTCTCATTTCCCGACAATTTGTGCTTTTAATTCGAAACGTGAAAATGGACAGTAACTACAAAGATGTCTTGGATTTGTATCATCAAAGCTTTCCGACGTTCACGTTTGTTTTCTCATTCAGGAAATACATTTTCTGATCATTCTGACACCCCATGAATGCAGTATTTAAATTTAACTAGCGATCATGCATGTTGATGAATCAATGCTTCTTACATCCGTGTCATAGCACCAGAAGACAAATATTTCAATTGACAGTTTAAGCATTTAAGTGGCACCGAAATTCACGTTCTGATTCGGTCCGGTACATACCGGTCATATGGGTACCTGTGCCTTATTGGCACCGGGTTTCGGTACCCAACCCTAGTCCTGGCAAGTGTCCTCTTCTATGCAGTGATGTGCTGGGGAGGCAACATTAAGAAGAAGGATGCCTCACGTCTGGACAAGCTGGTGAGGAAGGTGGGCTCTGTAGTGGGCACAGAGCTAGACAGCATGTCATCGGTGGCAGAGCGACGAGTATTGAGCAGGCTATTGCCAATTATGGATAATCCACTGCACAGTATCATCTCCAGGCAGAGGAGCAGCTTCAGTAAGAGGTTGCTGTCACTGCCCTGCTCCACTGACAGATTAAGGAGGTCATTCCTCCCCCATGCTATACGGCTTTTTAACTCCACCTGGGGAGGGGCAGGAAGTCAATGCCGATTTTTTCCAGTGTTCTGAAGGGCATTACTAATTGTAATTTGCACAAATTGCACTTAATTATTTTTTATTTTGAATATTTGATTGCACTGGATATTTATTGATTGCACAGGACATTCATACTTATTTGTAGTTGTTTTTGCATTTATGGAGGCCTTGATGCCTTAAATGTGGATGCTGTTGGAATTTGTGAATTTCCCATTGGCATTAATAAAGTATTTATCTATCTATCTCTTTATCCATCACTTTATCTCTATCTATCTATGTATCTATCTATCTATCTATCTATCATTAGACATTCTACATTTGTTTTGCTTAGTGTTGCAGCTGATGCATTTTATAAATAAAAAAATATATATAAATAAAAAGTTTTTATTGTTGTAATATAAAGATTAAGGAGGAAAAATCAAAGTGAAGTATGGACTTACTTCACTCAGTCATTTATTTACTTTATAACAGTAAATAAATATTGGTTCTGTATACTGGTTATTGGGCACATAAACATGCAAATAATCGGTATCAGTAAAAAAAGAAAAAAAACAATATCGGTCGATCACTACACACAACACACTGACTAAAATTTAAAAAGTAAAACAGCATAATAGGACCCCTTTAATAAAATAAAATAAAAAAGTAACACTGAATTAACATTTACCACCTAAATAGGTAAATTGTATTGAACTGAACCAAGTGAAGATGCACAAGATATAGGACATATGTTTTATAAGGACATAAGGAAATATATCTCTATATATCTATATATCTCTTATAAGATATATGAGTTCATACTTCCTAAAATAAAGATGGGGTGGGGGTTTGACTAACCTTTGACAAATATCACAGTTTCTAATAATGTCAGCTGTGAGCTGACCTTATTGTGTGGTGTGTGTGGTTATGAGGTCAGAGATGATGATCCGGAAAATGTAAAGATAGTCACAAAGAAAAAAAGGTGCTAGTCTGCATTTCTCTTGGTAACACTTAAAAGATTCCCTGTGTGTTAAGACTCAGACGCTGTCGTTTGTGTATCTCAGAAAGCTGTAGGCTCTAATCTGTGACAGCATGAACCAGCTTTATATCCTTTTATTGGTCCTTTGGTCAGCATTCAGTAAGTGGATTCTATTTCTTTGTCTGAGATTTTGTCTATCTATTATGTTTAAGGACAAGAGAATCATCTGATGAATGGTACTCAGATTACTACCCAACAGAAGTGTCAACTTTAATCTATACACTTTTCAGTCAGTGTTTTAAAGAAATATTTTAAAGTAAAAGGGTAGGAGTCATTACACTTTTGCTGTATTCTTACACAGATTCTCCTGATGCATGGAATACTACTACTACTTCAGTGACAAGTGAGTCATCTAATCACTTTAATCTGTCAGTGTTCATTTTCAGAATACTTTAAAGTGCAAGAGTATAAATCAATATAACTTTTGCTGTGTTTTTGTACTTATTCACTGGTCAGTGTTACAACAGTTTACCCTTCAATGACATCATCTACTGACTTTAATCTTTACAAATAAATAAAAAAGTAAATAACATTTAAACTGCAATTAAAAGGAGGACAAACCTTAACTAAAATATTTGCCTAATAATGATGTAAGCTGAGCTCAGAGTTTATGCAGTGCTTTATTTAATAATCATAAAATCATCTGAGCTGCTAAAAACCTTAACTAAGCTATTTGCTTGCACTCTGAATAAAGGTACAAAAGCCGTCACTGGAGAGATACCTTTTTAAAACGTACTATTGGGTCATTCCGTGTCAAATCAACCAAATTACAGAAACTTCCCTGGCTCAAATTTTTGATTTTGGTAATAAGTTTTTCGAAAGAAAAATAGACATGTATAATGATGAAAGCCAAAACATTAAATGTCATGGATGAATATTTACTAAGTAATGTGCTATTTTGTAGAGGGAGGTCAAAATGGTCAAAAAGTTTAAGCTGCACAAAAGTGCTCTCATAATCGAATGCGATTCAGCTGCGATTTTGTGTAGCTTGTATGGAGTGAATTTTGTGCCAATTCAACAAACTAATCCAGCGTTTTGCAAATAAACAATCTGCTTTGCAAAGAAAAACCACAACTTTCAAACAAACGCAAAGTAATTCACAAATACAAAACTCAATTTCAGAGAAAATGCAGTGGTATGGACAAATATATGTATTGTGTGTTACAACTGTTTGTCTATACATCTGCATTTTCTCTCAGATGGAGTTTTGTCTATCAAAAGGTACTGAGTTATCTATAAAGAGATTAGTAAAGATTTTTTCTAAAAGAAAAAAAAAAGTTTTGTCTAGCAAATCACTTTGTGTTTGTTTGAAAGTTGAGTTTTTCTTTGCAAAGCAGATTTTGTTTATTTGCAAAACGCTGGATTTGTTTGATTAATATTGGCACAAAATTCACTCCATAAGCTTGTCAGTGATTTACGGCTCTGTGTATTAATTGCTGCTCCAGCTAAATGCACAAGATGGAGATTTACCACTAAGCACAGAACCGGCTTTACTGACTAAACGCGCATGACAATAGCATACGATTTATCGTGCAGCCCTAATTCAGAGTGAAGTTACAGGGGGTTAAAAATGACTTCAGAAAGACGCAGCATCATTATCTTATTTTTACACAGAGATCGTTCTATTAGTAAAATCTGATGACTTTAGCAATCTTTGTTGCATTATGTGCCAATGGTGACCATTCAAAAATGGGGAAACAGCACTTTTCAAATTTTTCTCCAAAGTTTGCATTCCTATAACTCAAGAAGTTTTAAAGAAATTTTAATTCTCTTTTAGATATTGGGTTTTAAACTTTCCTTTTGGCATCTTTTTCATTTTTAAGGCCCTGTATGGTTCGGTTCCAGAAATAATGGAATTTCAATATGGCTCCAGGAGTAAATCGTTAAAATTCACACTTTTGGTGGTCAAAAACCAATTGTGGGCATCAGTTTGAAAAAATATGATGCTTCTTTTCTTTTAAAGAGGAATGTCTGAAGAACAAATAATGTTGATACTAGAGATGCATCTCATTTCTTTCTGTCAAGACAACTGCATTGAACATACCTGTCAGAGTACCATAAATATATATTTTTTTTTTTACCAAAGTTTGCATGCCTATAACTAAAGAATTATTAAAGATATCACAATATGATTTTAGATTCTAGTTCTTTATGAACTTTTCTTTTGAAATTTTCAAGGCCCTATATTATTCAGTCCCAGAGATTAGAGATGAAATTATAATTGTACTTGTTTCCCTCTATCAAAACAATTGCATAGAACATACCTGTTCGAGTCTCATAAATATTATTTTTCCAAAATCTGTGTGACTGTAACTGTCACGAGCGCGGTCTCTGTGGTTCCCTCCGTCCCGCACCAACGGGAACCATCCCCTGAGTTCTGAAACTACATTACCCACAACCCCTGCCTGGGGCTGTCTCTTCCGGTTCCGGGTCTCCGAGGTCACTTCCCGTTTGGCGGCCATTTTAGCGTGGCGCGCTGGGCCTTTCTCCGCGAAGTTTTGTTGACTATGTTTTCAATCCTGAGCGTTTACTTATCGGACTGCTTACTCGTTGCCAACCGGACTGCCTTTACTGTGTGTGAACCTTTGCTGCCTGCCCTTTATCGACCCTTGCCTGCCCCACGGATTATTGCGTTTGATCGCCGCCTGCCCCGACCCCCCGCACGGACTATTACGACCCGATTGGATTTGCCTTCACCACACCAGTCCGCCATTGTTGACCAACGCCTGTTTAAGTTGTCTGATTTATTAAAGTTGTTGCCTATGGATCCACCATCTCACGATTCATCCTTGGCATCGTCACAGAAAACTTCGCCATCTACGGATCCAGCGACAACTTCACAGTTGGCCACGGAGATGTCTGCTCAAGCTACCAAATTGTCCCAGCACCAGGAGCAACTCAATCGTCTGACGGTCCTGACCGAGCAGCTTGTTCGAGCGGTACAAGGACTCCAGGTAGCCGCATCTCCCATTGCACCACCCCCTCCAGCCCCGGTTTTACCACCGGCAGTTCAGCCCGCTGTGGCCAGCCCCAGCCTGGCTTTCCCGGACAAGTTCGACGGCACACCAACCAAATGTAAGGGCTTCTTGTTACAATGCACCTTGTTCGTCAATCAACAACCGAACTTATATGCCACCGACGAAAGCAAGATCGCCTTCGTTTGCTCGCTGCTGACTGGGAAGGCGCTGGAGTGGGCTACCGCTGTGTGGGACCTGGGGCAGTCCACTTACCCCTCGTTCGCCACCTTCCTCAGCAGCTTCAAGGAGGTCTTCCAGCCGACTCCTCAGAGCGGTGACGCCGGCGAGCAGATAATGGCGATGCGCCAGGGACGGCGCACGGCTGCCGAATACGCCTTGGATTTTCGAACGCTAGCGGCACAGAGCGGATGGAATGAGGGTCCACTGAAGCTGCATTACCGCAAGGGGCTTAATTCGGAGCTGCAAGTGGAGCTTGCCTGTCGGGACGAGGGACTCACACTCAATCAATTCATCGACCAGTCCATTCGCATCGACAACGTGATGCGCGCCCGCCGGCCCGTCCGCTCATTCACCACACCCCATCTGTCTCCCGCCGGAGCGTCGTCTGACTCGGAACCAATGCAGCTGGGCACCACGAAGCTTACCACCGAGGAGAGGGAGCGCCGCTTACGCAACAACCTGTGCCTGTACTGCGGCCAAGCGGGACACATCCGTGCCACCTGCCCGACTCGACCACCTCGCCCCCCGACCTCGGTGAGTCTTTCCAGACCCAGTTTGAATTGCTGTAAAGTTCCAGTTCGACTCAGCTCAGTCAATACTACTGTTAAGACCACTGCTCTAATTGATTCCGGCGCTGCCGGTAACTTTATCGACAAGGATTTTGTGAGGACTAACCAGTTGCCCGTTGTTTCTTGCTCTTCCCCTGTGGCAGTGGCCGCCCTCGACGGGAGACCGCTAGGAACGGGCCGCGTTGATCACGTCACTCAGGAACTCACCCTCTGTCTGGAGCCTCACCATCAGGAATCAATCCGTTTCTTCGTCATCACCTCACCTCAGTCACCACTCATCTTAGGATACCCCTGGCTCAACCTTCACGAACCCACCATCTCCTGGGCCAGAGGCATCATCACGGACTGGTCACCCCTCTGCCACAAGCACTGCGTCCCTCCTGCACCTCAGCCTCCATCCAAGCCATCCTCGCCTCCTCCTAGCAGCTCCATCCCTCACGAATACCACGACCTCCTGGAGGCGTTCAGCACTGTCAGGGCCACAGAACTACCACCCCACAGACCAGGTGACTGCGCCATCGAGCTCTTGCCAGGAGCCCTTCCTCCTCGTGGCCGTATATTCCCCCTCTCACAGCCCGAGTCAGAAGCCATGGAGAACTACATCAAGGAGGAACTAGCCAAGGGTTTCATCCGACCATCCACCTCTCCAGTCTCGGCCGGGTTTTTCTTCGTGAAGAAGAAGGATGGAGGTTTGCGGCCCTGCATAGACTACCGCTCACTCAATGAGGTCACCGTGAAGTACCGCTATCCTCTCCCACTCGTTCCCCCAGCCCTGGAACAGCTACGATCCGCCAAGTACTACACCAAGTTGGATCTTCGCTCAGCGTACAATCTCATTCGTATTCGAGAAGGGGACGAGTGGAAGACGGCGTTCTCCACGACGTCAGGGCACTATGAATACCGGGTTATGCCCTTCGGCCTGGCCAACAGTCCGTCGTACTTCCAGGCCTTTGTGAACGATGTATTCCGGGACATGCTAAACCGCTGGGTCATCGTTTACATTGACGATATATTGATCTTCTCCAACTCCTACCCTGAGCACATCCACCATGTCAGGGCCGTACTCAAGCGTCTCATCCACCACCAACTGTACACCAAGGAGGAGAAGTGCCAGTTCCATCAGGAAAAGATCTCCTTCCTAGGCTATGTCATCAGCCCAGCGGGCGTGGCAATGGACGAGACTAAGGTCAATGCAGTGCGGAACTGGCCCCAACCGAAGACACTAAAAGAACTTCAGCGGTTTCTGGGCTTCTCGAACTTTTATCGCCGGTTCATCCGCAACTTTAGCACTGTAGCGGCACCACTCACGTCAATGGTCAAGCGAGGGAGCGCTCGACTTTCTTGGAGCCCTGAGGCATTGCATGCCTTCCACGATCTCCGTCACAGATTCTCCTCAGCACCCGTCCTCAAACATCCAGACCCCCAGCTACCCTTCCTCGTGGAGGTCGACGCCTCAAGCACCGGCGTAGGGGCCATTCTCTCGCAGAGGCTGGGAGAGCCCCCCCGAACCTTCCCTTGCGCGTTCTTCTCACACAAACTAAGCCCGGCCGAGAGGAACTATGACGTGGGCAACCGGGAGCTGCTGGCAATCAAAATGGCTTTAGAAGAGTGGAGACACTGGCTGGAAGGAGCCCAACATCCGTTTGTCATCCTAACCGACCACAAGAATCTCGAATACATCCGCACTGCCAAGGTGCTCAACCATCGACAGGCCAGGTGGGCGCTCTTCTTCACACGCTTTCAATTCACCATCAGTTATCGTCCCGGCTCCCAGAACCACAAGGCCGATGCCCTCTCGCGAGTCCACGAACCTGACCATGACTCTCCTCCTCCAGAGACCATTGTACCCGCCTCCATGCTCGTTGCACCCGTCGCTTGGGATCTCATGACGGAGATTTCAGAGGCTCACTCCCGAGACCCTCCTCCCGCTGATTGTCCCGAGAACCGCACCTATGTTCCCGCGGAGCTCCGCCCACGGGTTCTAGCTGAAGTACACGCTAGGCCAAGTTCAGGACACCCCGGGATCGAGGTAACCATTGACTTGCTCCATAATCGTTTCTGGTGGCCGTCGCTCCGATCTGACACCATGGACTATGTCAAGAACTGCGTGGTATGCAACACCACTAAGGCGTCCCGCCAACTACCAGCTGGTCTGCTCCAACCCCTACCTGTTCCCAAACGCCCCTGGTCCCACATAGCCATTGACTTTATTACCGATTTACCTCCTTCTCAAGGGCACACCACCATCCTGACCGTAATTGATCGTTTCTCCAAGGGCTGTCGCCTAATTCCTCTCCCTAAACTACCCACAGCCCTGGCCAGTTTCTTCCGCCACCTAGGAGTTAACGTCAGCTTGACCTCAGGATACCATCCGGAAGCCAACGGACAGGCAGAAAGACTGAATCAAGAGCTGACTCGATTCCTGCGTTCATACTGTCACGACCACCAAGAAGATTGGAGTCGATTCCTCCTCTGGGCCGAATACGCCCAAAATTCCATTCGCAAACCCTCAACCAACCTGACACCCTTCCAGTGTACCCTGGGCTTTCAACCCCCCTTGTTTCCCTGGTCAGGAGAGCCCTCGGACCTTCCTGCCGTAGACTCCTGGATGCGCCTAAGCGAGGCCACCTGGAATCGGGCCCACATTCACCTGCAGAGGGCCGTCCGCCGGACTCAGGCCCAGGCCGATCGTCACCGCCGACCCAATCCCCCCTATGAGCCAGGCCAGTGGGTGTGGCTCTCGACCCGGGACCTTCGCCTGCGTCTACCCTGCAAGAAACTAAGCCCCAGGTACGTGGGTCCTTTCAAAATTATCCGCCAAATTACACCTGTGTCTTTTAGACTAGCATTACCGGCTGAATATCGTATCTCACCCACCTTCCATGTCTCTCTGTTGAAGCCCGCTGGTGCCCCGGACGGGGAGGAGATGCTAGAGGAGACCGCTTCCCGGAGACTAGTGTTGTCAAAAATATCGATATTTCGATAAATATCGATACTGAAATATCTGAACGGTACCAATACTAATTTCCCGTAGTATCGATACTAGCGGAGCTGTCACTTTCATTTCTCTCCAAAGGCGCGTTGACAAACACCACACGTGACCGCAGTGTCTGTCTCGTCTCATTCGCTCTGGTTAAATAGCGTAAGGGGCCGTTCACATATCGCGCCTAAAAACGCGCGTAAAACGCTCGACGCACCGATTTTTCCTCTTTTCCAAAGCGCTCTGTAGCTTGCGCTCCCGTGGCGTCTGCCGTTGCTAAGCAACCATGACCCGCACTCTCAATGAAGACGCGGAAGTGTCAAAGGACAACGGATTTATAACACTAAAAATCGCTTGCTGTAGCTCTGTTACTACATTTAATGTAAATCAACTTGTGCTTATTTAACTTTATTCAAAAATAATTACTTAAATTCTGCAATTTGTCTTGATGTCGATCCAGTGAGCAACTGAGCATTGTTTTTGCGTGTGATGCACGTACGTTTGCATGCGTGGATCGGTGATTAAATGTCCGGCATTAAAGTCCGGCATTAAAATCCATTCATCAAATAATTTTAATGTATTAACCAGCATTTATGAACGATGAGCAATGCATTAGTTACAGTATATTTTAATCTTTGATAACGATAGGTAATAAAAAGACAACGGATCATGTTAGCTCTGGTCCAATGAAAAAATATTAACAGATAGAACTTTGGATTTTAATTAGTTCATGTATTAGTAAACGTTAGTTTAAATTAACTTTTAACTAAGATTAATAAATGTTTTGGAAGTATTTTTCATTGTTTATTCAAGTTAACTAATGTTAACAAATATCTATTACCATTATCTTAAGTTCTAAGATTAGTTAGATAGTTAAGTTAATTTTTTAAAATGTGGTCTAAAAAAAAAACAACAAACAAATAAAAAAAAAGTTTATTAAAGTTTGGCACCAGAAAGAAGATAAGACTCGACCTGCAACAAAAACAACCTACGCTCACAACCTACACTACTACCAGCTGAACAGCAAAGAAATTATGTAGCAAAATGAAATGAAGCTAAGAAGCTGAACAGGGCTGTAGCAGTGTAGTACCTCAAAACATTTTTGTTCAGGTAAAATATACCTCATTGTTCTAGATTTGTTATATTTATCTTTAAATGAAAAAAAAAAGTACCCCCTTAATATTGTGGCAGTTTTTGTGGTATCGAAAATGGTATCGAATATCGATATTTTTCAAGGTATCGTATCGAAGTTAGAAATTCCAGTATCGTGACAACACTACCGGAGACCCGCCCCCCTGATCATCGACGGCGAGGAGGCCTACCGAGTCAGTTCCATTCTGGACTCCCGACGCCGGAGTGGTCACTTACAATACCTGGTCGACTGGGAGGGCTTTGGCCCCGAGGAACGGTCCTGGGTTTTCGCTAAGGACATCCTGGATCCCTCTCTCACCGCAGACTTCCACTCTACCCATCCAGATCGGCCAGGACCCCGAGGTAGGGGTAGACCCCGGCGTCGGCCGCCTCCTCGTGCCAGGAGGCACTCGCAGGGGGGGGGCTCTGTCACGAGCGCGGTCTCTGTGGCTCCCTCCGTCCCGCACCAACGGGAACCATCCCCTGAGTTCTGAAACTACATTACCCACAACCCCTGCCTGGGGCTGTCTCTTCCGGTTCCGGGTCATCGAGGTCACTTCCCGTTTGGCGGCCATTTTAGCGTGGCGCGCTGGGCCTTTCTCCGCGAAGTTTTGTTGACTATGTTTTCAATCCTGAGCGTTTACTTATCGGACTGCTTACTCGTTGCCAACCGGACTGCCTTTACTGTGTGTGAACCTTTGCTGCCTGCCCTTTATCGACCCTTGCCTGCCCCACGGATTATTGCGTTTGATCGCCGCCTGCCCCGACCCCCCGCACGGACTATTACGACCCGATTGGATTTGCCTTCACCACACCAGTCCGCCATTGTTGACCAACGCCTGTTTAAGTTGTCTGATTTATTAAAGTTGTTGCATATGGATCCACCGTCTCACGATTCATCCTTGGCATCGTCACAGTAACTCCAGTAGTATTAAAGTTATCTTAATATGATTTTAGATTCTGGTTCTGAAGAAGTTTTTCCTTTAGAAATCTTCAGTTTTAAGGCCCTGTATGGTTTAATCCCAGAGACATTGAGATCTCAGTGCAGCTCCAAATTTAGTATCCTAACCATCTTCAGTGGTCAAAAAACAAAATGTAGTTTTGTGTTTGTCTAGTCATTACTGTTTACAACGCAAATATGCAAAAAATAACAGTAACCCAGGGATTAGGATTGTACAGTGTGACAAGTACAGTTAACTTTTAGCATTCAGACAGTTATGTTCTATACAATTTTTCTGATAGAGGGAAACAAGATACAATTCTAATTTCAACATTATTTCTTCTATAGACACTATTCTTTAAATAAAATGAAATAAGTATTTAGACATTCCTCTTTAAAAGAAAAAAATCATATTTTTTTTTTTTCAAACTGACCCACATTTGGTTTTTGACCACTGAAAATGTGTACATTTTAACAATTTACTCCTGGAGCCATATTGAAATTCCAATATCTCTGGAACCAAATCTCATAGGGCATTAAAAATAAAGATCCCAAAATGAAAGTTTGTTTAGACTCAATATCTAAAAGGGCATTAAGATGACTTTAATGCAAACTTTGGAGAAAAACATGAAAATTGCTGTCCAACACATGTGGTGAAAACATGTTCACCACTGGCACATAATGCAACAGAGATTGCTAAAGTCAATAGATTTTACTAAGAGAGCTATTAATCTCCAAGTAAAAAATAAGATAATGATGCTGGCATGATATTTTTGAAGTCATATTTACCCCCCAGTAACTTGACTCTGAATCTAAGGTAAAAATTGCCGTTTTGACGTCCCTCTACAAAATAGTGGATCACTCAGTAAATATTCATCAATGACATTTAATATTTTGGCTTTCATCACTATACATGTCTATCTTTCTTCAGCATAAATATTAGTAAAAACAAAAATTTGAACCGGGGATCTCTGGTTGAGCTGACTTGGAATGACCCTATATGTACACTTTAGGTACTAATATGCACCCTTCAGGTTTTTCACCTTTTGAAAAAGTCATTCATACCTTTTTTTTTTTGAGAGACTGTCAGTGATATAAGCTGAACTCCTAGCATTCGTGAAGCACCTTATTATTTAATGTTCATAAAATTATCTGAGCTGTTAAATAAAATTTATTAGTACTTTGTGTCTCTTACATTTCGGGGTAGCTCTAATCCCTATATGTAATTTCATAGGTAATATCATTCAGCGTAGAAATAATAAAATATAACATTAATCATTTAGTATCTATTTATCAAAAGCCATGCATTTTTCTTTATGAGTTCATGATAAAGTTGAAAGTAATTAATTAATCTTCTTGTTAAATTGTGACTTCAGGGCTCGAAATTAACTTTTTTGCCAAATTCAAAAAGTTCGGAGCACCAAATAAAATTTAGGACCACCAAATGAATATTAAGGAGCACCACAACTGCCAATTGAGAGGAACAACGAGCAACATCCTGATTAGGGATGCACTGATACCACTTTTTCCAGTACTTGCCCGATACCGATACTTTTATTTTTGGTACTTGCCGATTCCGAGTACCGATACCGATATTTTAAAATTTACCGGTAGATTTGTAAAATATAGGGACAGAAACTAAAAGAATATGTATAATGTTAGTTGGTCAACTTCATTTATCAAATAGATACAGTCAAACCAAAATTTATTTAGATCACATTATCATAAACTGTGTCCTGCACCCACTAGTAAAAAAAATTATATATAAAAAATGATCAAATGATGGTGTATATCTGCTGTCTGAATAATTTTTGGGTTGACTATATATCCCTTAGTTATTTTATTTTTACACTTAATTATGCCCATTAAAATGTGTTTTGTTACTTTCACTGTTTTTTTTTTCTTGCTCTATGGTACATCATTCTCAATTTATTAGCATTAAACTGCTCCATTGCAGCGGCACAGTACTGTAATCACGCGAACCACTCATTATGAATCTCCTAACTCTGATATTTTCAGAAATACAAGTTGCGTTTTTTCATCTGAAATATGCTGCTATTTGGGCTATAATCCAAAGCGACTCAAATAATGCAGAAACACTTGTGAAGCAAGCAAAACATGCGCAAGTACAGTACTGCCTATCGCATTTCACACAGGCTGCTATAGTTTCACTTTCGCGGGACAGTCGTGTATGCTTAAGGTTGAAAATAAATGATGTTTATAGCGAATGCCCCTATAATTTTTTTTTTATATTTACGAATTTGTTTTTTACTCCAAAAGATGCGTGTGCTAAATATGCGAACATCAATAAAGATCACGCAACAGGGCACGCTCTCTCTCTCACTCCCTCTCTCTATACCGTTAAATAACTTGTGCATTGATTTACTTCAATTGTTTTTGACATATCTCACCGAACTACAAACTTTCCAGTGATATCAAGGCGGGATATTAACTCGACAAGCCCGCACATCTTGGCCACCGCCGCGCTCAATCCAATCTGCTGACGTGCACCAGTTATACAAGCTTAATACTGAATGTTTAATATTATTATATTACTTGCATACATGTACTTCGTAGACATCCTTAATCTCTAATGACTCCATTCTGCTGTCTGTTGTTTTGTTGTCCGTGTTTCTTTGCCTGCATACGTACTTGTCACATGATGTGGTATCGGCGTTTGGTATCGGGGCATTTTAACGAGTACGAGTACAGGGTATCGGTATCAGTGCATCCCTAATCCTGATGATTAATAGCTTCACCAGTCGAACCTGATTCTGAATTCTTTACCACACACTTCTTTTTAGTAATGTACTGATCTTGATGCTTCATGGCCAATTCAGATTGCCGATGCTTTACAAACAAATGGGCTGATTTTGAAAGCCTTTTTTTTATAGGCTGCATCCGAAAGCTCTAAAATGGTGCGTTTTGTTTTGTTGTCCGTGTTTCTTTGCCTGCATACCGATACTGGTATCGGTCCGATACCGATACCCTGTACTCGTACTCGTACTCATTAAAATGCCCCGATACCAAACGTCGCATAGGCAAAGGCAGCATAGATGTATCCTTCGCTGCCTTCAGCAGGCAACCACTGCATTTTTAAACTTAATCCACACAAAGATGCTGCATGCATGAGCCGTTTCTGATTTAAATTAGATTATAATTTCAATATCTGAAGCAAAAACAGAATGGTCTGACATACTTTAGCTTTGTGAAATTATGCTACATAAAACACCAGGGCCAAACCACACATGAAAGATAACTTACTCCAGTAATCTGGCCCTGTTTGACGGGCTTTTTATTTATTGATTGATTTTTTTTTGAGTGTGCTCCCTTCAAATGTAAGCGCATGTCAGAACAGCAAGCAAATGAAATGTTTAAGCGGCAAGGTTTAAAGCACATGCAAATAATGTACTTGTGTGATTGCAAATAAGTGCAGTGTTTAGTGAGTGGAATTCTGCTGCAGAGTAAACATTTGATGTGAACGTATGTCGCGTGAGACACGCATTTCAACCAGTTCACACCCTCTCACGCCACACCTTGTATTTCTCACGCTGAGAAGTAAGGGATAACTTGTCCCGCTATATACTGTTAATGGATGAGGTGCAGGCTTTGCAGAGAGAAGTTCTCTGCCGAGTTCACAGCTGTCTTGAGAATTAAATGCCACCTACCAGCCAAGAAATTAGAATTTGCTGTTTTTGGGTATATTATGTGATCGTCACGTTCGTCAACATAGACGAGGCGGGCGGTGGAATAGCTGCGCGGCTGCCACTCTCTCTCATAGTGGAAGTGTTTTGAGCAGTTGAGGTGGTGGTCGCGTTGCGGTCTCAGAGCGGACGTTGCCATTTGTATTCAATATAAACTAAATAAATGCAGCAGGGGTTTTTTTTTTTCCTTTCCATTTTATGATTCCTAGACTAAATCACTTGCCTGTAATCAAATATGAGAGCTGATGTTTGGGAATAGAGCCAAATTCATGCTAAATTATCAGCTCTTCAACAGCTTTAACTAATTGTGGGCTACCTGAAATTAAGGAAAGGACTAAATAATTGGTAAATTAGACCGAAACATGTATCCAAATAAAATAAATTGTTTTATATATTTCAAAACACAAATGTATCAACCTTGTTGGGAAGGTTATTTTGGAAATGTAATAGGTCACAAATTAAGTTTCCCTACTTAATATGTAATAAGTAGTGTAATTTCAATTGCTTTAAAAGTAATGTAACATTACATTTGATTTTTTTTTCTAAATTTCTAAAAAATGTTTTCAGCTGTTAAATCTAGGGATGTAAAGACTACCGGTTTGACGATAAATCATGATAAAATGTCCCACAGTTAGTATTACCGTTTCATATTATAATTATCATTAAAACCGTATTCAATTACCACGATTTGAACAAGTGATAAATAAAACACTGTATGGCATAAAGCACAGTTTTAAATAACAGTCTCATCTGCGCACGGCACACGGAGTAGTTTCATTTCGTGTGAAAAGACGGCGGAAAAGCCGAAATGTTTTAAAAGAGTGCTAAGGGCATAGGCGCCAATCCTCACAGAAATAATCGAGCACCCACGGAAAAACACAAGATAGTCCGTTCATTTTAAGCAATAAGAAATTCATTACAGCTTTTATGACTTTATTCTTGTTTTCATAGTTCATTTGAAGCCGTTTTTGACGTTATTTTATGGTAAATGTCAAGAATGCATTACTGTATGAGAGGGTGCCAGCACAAATCTCTTGGCTTGCAGCAGGCTTCCTCTCCTATATCCACAAGTTTCCTACGCCCCATGAGGCCTTGCGTCAAAAGTGGGAGCGTCTTCCGGTTCAAAGTAAACAAGCGGGACGTGACACTCATTCATTCAACAGTTGACAGGAGTGACGGGCAAATGAAGCCTTGTGAAGCACCGAGACTTTCCTCTGACTGTTTCGGGAAAAGATTCAATGCTTCAAGAGTGTTGGAAACAGCACGACCTGGTGGTTAGTAAAAATAAAGCAGCCAAAAGACTAAAGCTCCGTCGGAAGATGCATTCACCACAATTTCCATAGATCGGTACATGTTATATGCACAAATAAAAGCCTAACCGTGTGTGTGTTTGTTTGTTGAATTTCTGACTCTGATAAATTAATTTACCCATTGAATAGTGCCATTAAATGTAAGTACGAATATCAATATGATGTAATATAAGAATAGTGTACACGTATATTAATTGCATATGGCATATATAAAATTTTCCTGAAATAATTTGCATTCTTCATATTACTTGTATGACTGGGTATTTAAAAATGCAATTATTAAATGGGTCCCAATGAAAATGTACTCGCAAAATAAGATCTGGGCGTCGAAAATGTACACGCAAAGTGAACAGTGCACATGACTGGACAGAAAGTGAGGTTTTTATGAAAGGGATTTCTACATCAACAAGCCTCAAATCGAGGCTTCATCTGGCATATGCCCTTTAACACAAGCTCTGAAGTCTTGGTTCAAATGTCATTTCACTAGTTGACAGTCATTCAAGATTTAGCGATCCAAACTTGCTAATAACTCAAATCCGAAAAACATATGTTGTCCATAAGAACGTAATGACATCTCTCATAAAGGTGTGCATCTTTACAAAGTAAACAATGGTCTAAAAAACACTTAGCCTGTTCGCTAATTAGCACACAAAATACCACTGGTATACTACGTCCGCCACGTCACCGGAAGTTGTACCCACATTCTTTTTTACAGTAGCGCCCCCCGGAAACTTGTGGATAGTGATCATGGCTCTACGCATGCCCTGCTGTAGCCAAAATTTTGACCGGTTGATGAAAAATAAGATTCTACTACTGATCTATAATAAGAGTGGATTCTACACATTTAAACAATTCAGATAAGTTATCTAGATTATTTATGGAACAGATAAAATACATATGATAATTTCTTGAATCAGTTATCATTTTGACTTAACCCTTTTCTTTATTTAAAGCCTGAAATGTGAGGTTTATTTTTAATGAAACTTTTTCAAAGCTTTATTTAAAAATTTACATTAGATATTTGATATAGTCATGTCATTTAAAATCCGGACATCATTGGTAGGTTACTGTTGTTGTTTTAGTGATTACGCAAACAAAAAGTCATTTTATTTGTTGTTTGTTGATTTTAAATAAAACTTGGTGAAGTGATTTATGTGTCAGTACTTTTTGAACATTTCCAGTACATTTTAACAATACTGTGATAATACTGATAGCAGGGAACATTTTGGTCACTATAATCGTGATAAGAAAGTTTCATACCGTTGCATCCCTATGTTAATCCTTTTGAAACTTTTAAAGCAGGCAAGTTTAACCTTACAGTAGCACTCAACACTAATTACCGTCAGACTGACAAAATCCTTCATCACTTGAATTAGGATTACAATAATTTAATTTTAAAGCACAGCCACTTACTGTGCTTTTTAGCACCTCTTTTTACCTTGAGATCATGCGGTTAAATACAGATTTAAAATCATAAGATATAGTTTAACAGCTATGATACCATTTTTAAAATCAAATCTTTGCCTAGCTACGAATGGCATCTAACAATGCCTTAGGGGGAAAAAAACAGTTAGTCTTAAAAAATAAAGCATATACATACACCCAAATACGAAATTTATTGAAGTTATTAAATAAGCATGTGTCCTATTTTGTGTCCCAAACTTATGAAACACTGGTGTCTCATATTTTAAAGCAGTCAATGCAATTTTGGAAAGAAATCAATCAAATCTGTGTGTGTGAAAATATTCACATGTAACTCGCTTTGTAAGTGTAAACATTTTCATAACTGTAATTTAACTATTCATTATTTCTCAGTAACTGTAACAGATTAGTTAAATTTCATTTTTAATTAAATTACAGAATTCCAATCACATGTAACTAGTTACTCTTGCTAAGTTTGAGCTATTGTTGCACAATATACCGGTATTTAAAAAGTATTGCGATACCCTGCTTTTAAAAATGGTACGATTCTGAATTATACTATTACCAGTACTTTAAGAAATGTTAATAAGAGCCGTATTTCTGCGTGTCTGTGTTACTTAATGGCGCAGATGCACAGTTTTGTTTAATACACACATACGTGTGAACCTCGCAGTGTTTTCAGCCTCTGTCGCCTCAATATACGAGTACATGAACAATCTCTAGAACTGCTCTGAGAGTCACTTCATGAGCATTTTACTGGTTCTTTTGCGGAAAACTATCGTCATGAAGACCCTAAAGGTCTTCTCAGCATCCCGTCAAAATAAAGTTCGGTTTAACTTGACAGTCAGAAATGTATTAATACAGGGGTATATAAAGACTACTACTACTACTACTAATAATATTAAAACAATGTTTACGGAATATTTACAAGAAAAAAAAATATTTTTTTAGAATTTATTTACTAGAAAATTGTAAATATACAACATAGTATTTCTGAAAAAAAAAAAAAAAAAAAAAGAAAGAAATAATAGCCAACAATATTCTGCAAGTTTCATGATTTCAATTAATTAGACCTGCTTTTTGATAAATATTTTTTAAATGTAGCCATTAAACTAGAGTCTAAAAAAAATTTAAAAGGAATTTAGGGCGGGGGGGCAGGGGGCAGATTTCATAGGGCCCTCTTTATTTCATTTGTGTCTTTGTTTTATTGTAGTTGTGCTTTAGTTTGCAAGTTACTTGCATCTAGGTTCTTATTATTAATAACAAAGATAAAATAAAATTAAAAAAAAAAAAAAAAAAAAGGACATGTCCTGATATAAATTGTTGTTGTGAAACAAAATGACTATATCATGAAATAAGATTTGGCTTCATTCTTTAAGCTAACTTACCAATCTCTACATACCTCAGTAGTTGTTCACCATAGTCCTGTGTAGTGGCACTGTCATGTGATTATTATTATTTTATTATTATTAGTTTTTTAAAGCGGGGATGAAATTCTTTGTTTTAATAGATAATATAACTATGATCTCCATTTAAATAATATATTATTCAGTTACTTTTCCTGTTGTTCTATGTTTTTTTTTTCCCATAGTATCGGTTCAGGAGTAGTATTGTGACATTTTAGTCAGGTATCGTATCGAAGTCCATTATTATCCAACATTATTTTTTGAAGTATATAAAACATTTTATTTTTATGAATTTGACTTTTATCAGATTTACCAGTTGTTATACTTTATTTTGTGCTGATCAATTATGAACAATAGATAGTTAAACTTCTAGCAAAAACTGGAGAGAATTGCGTGGGGCCGAGGGGCCGCAGCTGCAAATATTTGAGTGGCTCCTTCCCTAACAGATCAAATCTCACCCCAAATTTTTTCCAAAACTTGAGCCCTGACTGCAACTGATAGAATTTGCACTGTAGCATGATAGGCCTACTTCAGATTGGTTAAAGAAAATATTTGGAGCAAAAACCGGCCAGTTCCGAGCTCCAATGGAGCGCAATGTGAGTGACTGACAGCTAATATCTAAAATCTGCATTAAAGCTAAAAATGTAAAAATGAAGTTTAATTGGTTATGCAAGCTAATGTTGAATAGAACAGCTCACTGTATCAGCTCACAACAGTCATACTGTGCAGTATTGAGAGAAAGTTTTGTAAAGAAATAAAAACAAGTCGCACCACAACAATTACTCGCACTCGCACAAATGCTCCCAAATATATTTTGAGGTCGCGCAGATTAATTTGTGGGAGCATATGCAACCAAAACTGTCGCAATTTCGAGCTCTGGCCTTATTGAATCATTTATGAGCATGGTTCATTTCTAGCATTTCTGATGTTATTTACTATGTAATAAAAACTAGCAAATACAAAGCAAATCATTTGGGGAACCTGGTTTCAATAAAACCTGTCTGACTCTTAAAATGTCAAACAAAATTTAAATTCAAGCTAAACTTGTGGGGAACTCAGTGTCCAGAGACCAGTATATTTCGGTGGACCCAAGCCATTAGTAACCTCAACATTTTCCTTATCTTAAGTTTATTATTTTTAAATTTCAGTTATGTATGGACTGTGTCTGACATTTACAGTGTCTAACTTTTTTTTCATAGATTCAGACACCAGCTCCTTCCTTATCTACAATGAGGACCACAACAAATGTGTAAAAGTTGTGAATGCTACTGTGGTACAGGCTGCACCATGTAATGCATCACCTAAGGCTCAGCATTTCAAATGGATTTCCTCTTCACAAATCATCAGCCTTTCTTTTATTCTCTGCTTGGGGGTCGAGAACATCAAAGAACGGGTCAAAATTATTCTTCTGCCCTGCAATGATCTCAGTCCAATGCAAACCTGGGAATGTAAACATAAAAACTTGTTTGGTTTGAAGGGACATCCACTGCACCTGAACTATGGACCAGATGAAAATGATGTGATGTTGTGGACAAGTGTTCGGAGTCACTGGCTGATTTATGGGACCAAAGAAAATCTGTGTTCTCTTGGATATCAAGGTATGACTGATAGTTCACCTAACAGACAATAATTATTGGATGCCAAATCTTAAATTCATGTCTCTGTTATTAATGTCCTTATATGTTGTTAGCATTTGTTAAACTAGGTGAAAGACTTCAGTTTCTTAAGTCATTTTACATGTGAATATACTAAATATTATATCAAATTAATGTCATATATAGGCTGTAAAATCTGCAGTACATATATACAAGGAATAAATACTTGAAATGTATTTAATTTAGTTAACTGATAGACAAGCGGAAAAAAACTGTGCAACGATATTTGCTGAGATTCAGTTCAGTTTTGTGACAAAAAGTAAACTCAAATGGCAGAAAGCAACATTCTATTAGTTTTTTAAGTTGATTTTGCTGGTGTGAGGAAAGTTGAAGTAATCACGCCGGGGCACACAAATACAAAACATTTCATTTCCAGGCTTCTAGCATTGCTAACTTGCAATGCAGTTGGTACTTTATCAAAATAAGATACAGTGAACCAAACATCAGCGTGCCCGCCTCACTGTGTCAACGTTAGAACATACAAAGTCTATCATTTACATAATAAATAATAGTTTAGCATTTGGATGCAATCGCAATGTTATTATGGAATATTTGGATTTGTGCTGAATGTGAGAGGTAGGATACAAGAGCACAAAGCTGCATTTCACAGACAGTTGAGTGCACAAGCCTTTAAAGTAACGTTATACTCCTTTGTCAGTGAGAGACACGTTCAGAATCAGCAAATGGTCACTGTCTAGTGGGCAACTCCTGGCATTTGCCGTTCTTCTGCCAGTGGTTATCAAACAGTTGCATTACTGCATTAATAGCTTTGTAGGTCTATATAATATGTGAATAATTAGTGAAAAAAAGTTATATCTGATTCTGTTGCATAGAACTGAATAAAAATAATATATTGATATTTAATATTAATATATTTTCTGTCCAATTTTCTGGTGTTATTTTAAATAAAAGTGTGGTTATTTTATTGGCTTAATGTTTTTTATTAAATTATTTTTATTATTAAAATTGAGTTAAATTCTTACAAAATTACTTTATATTATTTATTAAATAAAAATTTTTAATATTATTATTATTATTATTATTATTATTATTATTATCATTATTATCATTATTATTATTATTATTATTATTATTATTATTATTATTATTATTATTATTACTTACAGTTTTCCACAATCATTTATACAGCACCTTTCAAAATACATCACTTATGATAAAATCTATCCACTTCCAAATCAGCAGGAAAAGACTACTACAGAGATGAAAACGTTATTTTTGTTACACTCTTCACAATTTGAAATCATAATGTATGGAGAAAAAAAAAAAAAAAAAGAAAATCAGTTTAGGTTTTTTTTTTGTATAGTCAACAGGGTGCATGCAAAATATAGTCCATGATAACCCTTTTTTGACACTACGCAACATTGTTATTTATTTGTCCCAGTTTCCACACACCGTTTTCAGTAGGAATTTACAAACAATCACAAGAATGCGGCACGAGCACAGATAAATCCCAAGTGGTGCTCAAGAACCTGCCCTTTTGGTCTCTGACTAGACAAGTTCCTCTTGTTTTTTTATTTAGACCTTTATGTTATTTTATTTAAATGTAGCCCATAGTATGAAGACCAAGATATCAACCATTAATTTTATTTCCAGTAATGGGACAATAGAAAGTTCAGAAATAGAAAGAATGGTATGTGATTTTCTTACTTTTTTTATTTTATACATTTGGTCTTGCATTTGGTCCAAAACGGTCCCTCAATAAATACTTAAAATAGTAAGCATCACCATTCAAATCATCAGAAGAGTTAAAGCATAAGTTTTTGAGGGGGGTGGGGGTTGGGTCATGTATAGTCATACGCCCAGCCCTAATGCACATGCATCATTAAAGTCCTCATGAAATCAAAATTGATTGACTTGACTGTTTTGACTGTCAGTTTGAAACATAAGTTAATAAGCGTGCTGTTGTATTTCAGATGTCCCCGTGCCCAATATTACAGTGTTCAAGCAGATGGAGGACAGAGAGAGTGTGATCATCATGTGTTCATTTGGAAGGAGTCACCATGAGAGCTCTTTCGAGCTATCAGTGAAGAGTGAATACAATTATGTTTTGAAAAACTCACAGTGCTTTTCAGATGACGTGTGTGTGTTTGATGTGAAAGTGAGTCCCCCGGTTTCCTTCACTTGTGTGCACTGGATTAATTGTGCCGTGAACGGTCAGAGTGAGAACTACACCTACAGCCCATCTGGTAAAACATACCGTTTTGACACCTTAAATGTAATTTCAATGTAAAACACTTTAAAGGACACATATTATGCAAAATTCACTTTTACATGGTGTTTGGACAATGAGTGTTGGCTAGGGGTGCAATGATAAATCGGTTTGTGGATTGATTCTGTGATTTTCCAAATGCATCACAAATCTCTCTCTAATCGATTCTGAGTTTTCCAGCAGATGGCACTGTGTGCTTTAGAAACTGCTTCGAGCAATTGTATTTTTATATATACACAAGCAATTATATATATATACACGTGTGTGTGTGTGTGTGTGTGTGTGTATGTGTGTATGTATATATATATATATATATATATATATATATATATATATATATATATATATATATATATATATATATATATATATATATATATATATATATATATATATATAGCTCCGGGTAATAAGGCCCTGATCAGACAGAACGCATTTTTTTGCAGTGAGAGGCGCCTTTTTATAAAAATTGTTTTCTAATGGTGCTTTTCCACTGGCACACAGCGAGCAGGGTGAAGCGAGCGTTTTCAATTCACTCCTCTGGAGGACCGTAAACGCTCACGGGGTGCATTATGGAATTGAAAGCCGCACGGAGAAAGAAAGCTTATTTACTTTTTTGACTTTTGCCATTTATCTATGGTGGTTTAACGACTACAGACCTGTTGCTTTAACATCTATGGTCATGAAGTCGTTTGAAAAACTGGTTTTGGCCTATCTGAAGAACATCACTGGATAGGGCTGGGTATCGAGTTCGATACTTTTCAGGCACAGACTGAAATGTCTCGATACCATCGAAAAACCTCTTGTCGTTTGGTACCAAACTTTGATACCTAGGGGTTAATCTCATCAGCATCAGTGTGCCAATAAGCCTGCAGCACTAGGTGTGTTCGACTAGAAGCGGTGCCACACAGTTCGGCGGCTTTCACACTGAACGCGGAATGTGCAGCCCTTCAGAGCGCAGCGGCAAAAGTTCAGCTAATTTGAACTTTGAGCACGGCTTGTGCACCAGGTCCACTCCGCTGCGTGTTACACTTTTAATTCCACCAATTTTAATTCATTTCAAATATGTATTACAAGACACAGATTAAGTCAATCGACAGTCCATCTGTTAAAATTTTTTTTATTTTTTCTGTACATCTCTTGCTTTCAGATTTCGTTAAAGATAATCATGGAAGCGTATCCTTATTCTACATCTGCTTTTCCTCCTTCATTGCTGTTGGTCTCTTCATCATGACTGCAGCACTGATCGTAACCAACATCAGAAGCAAGATATGTAAAGGTGCGTGGGGGGGGGGTGAAAAACTTGTACCGCAGTGGTAAAAATTCCTACTTGGTCTCATGGCAAAAACATACCTGGGGGCCCTTTTTCAGGAGACACGAAATACGTACCAACAAGTACATATCACCGCATTTTCTAAAAGAAACGAACACTAGCAGTAACACTCCAACACCCTTTATTCCTTTTCACACAAAGTATGATTTACAGAGTTTCGATTAATAAAGTGTAGTTTCTGCACAATTACTTGCATTTTATGTTACGACTTAAAGACAATTTTAATATGCTGGGAAATTTGAAATCTGATGCTTTTGAATGTTAGCATCACATATCCAGCTTCATATCTATGGGTTTTCATAGACGGTAGGTCTGTTCGGTAGCTCACGCAGTATGGAAACGTAGGCCTACTTGAGAGATGAAAAGCTCAGGTACGAGTCCCGAGTCCACGAATCTGCAAATAAGGAAGATTCAAATGGCATGCTTGCATCAGCAATTGCATTTTTATAACAGTTTTGTATTTTGTTAACACTATCGGGTAGGTTTAGGGTTGGGTTTGGTGTAGGGCATATTTCCAACACGATATAGCGTTAACTTTTAGCAACTGTCCCTGGATATTTGAACTCTGAACCACAGCAATACGTACCTGAAACAATGTAATAAAAACACTGTGATTAAAAACGTTCACGTATTGAACCTGTGTTTTAGCGCCACTCAGTGGACATTTCTCTTTGCCGTGAAATGTGTAGTATGGTTAGGGTTGAGTATCGAAAATCGATTCCGATTCCAGAGTCAGATACTTAAGGTAAGGAATCGGATACTTCTTGTGAAATTAAAATTTCGATTCTGCCTATCAATTCCTAGATGCGGTTCTTTTTTTGTTTTTCCATCTGTGAGAACCCGACCTAGCGATCTGCCAGAACCTTGCTTGCTAATCTAAGCACACAGTAGCCTATAATATTTGTGATAAGATAAGCATGTTGCAATAGATGTGTCACCACCAATACGACAAAGCGTTTTAATTTAACAGATCGTTAAAGATCACAAACAATTCAAAATACCAACGTGACTATGTTCCTAAATTACAATGACTCATCTGTTTGATTCCTCAACCTTTCTTCCACACAGCATACGACCAGTGTGATTTGAACATTCAAATCTGCGTTTGTGCTGCCACTGGCCTAAAGAGAGCCACTGTCATGTATATGAATGAAACAGTTTCACAGTCTTTTCAACCACACAGTTCATTATTTGTGTGTTACAAACATTCAAATAATCACAAAAGTACTGGGATAAAAGTTCATAGTCTGGATATAAACTCTGATATCCGTAAAGATCAAAACAGAGTAAATCATCCTTTTGAAAGTTAATTTGACATTCCACATAATGTTAAAGATTTATCGATTACGTTGTTATGCCAGTAGGTGGCGAAAGGGGGCTGTTAATAATGTATGTCTATGATCATTCATTCAAAAACACTGATTCATCCAGTAATGAACCAAGTAAATCTTGAGTGAATCCCTGAATCATTCACCTATAAATTAGGTCTACATGTGATTTTGTTTAGTTGTCTAATGTTTTTTTTCTTCAGAATCGTAAGAGAACCACAACTTCCATTTAAAAACAACAACAGCAATTTATTCAGAATCACGCAGCTCTATTTTGCAAACAGCCCTTAAGCGAATCTTGTTTTCATGTAGCCTGTTGATTTTTGTTCATGGTATTCAGCTGCAACTAAATGTTTAGCAAAAAAAGAAACATAATAAATATGCTTGATATCATCTTTTATTCACATTGGAATTGAAACTGGGAATCAAAGAATCAGAATCAATAAGCAGAATCGAAATATTCTAATGATACTAGTGATCGACCGATATTGATTTTTTTATTACCGATACCGATTATTTGCATAATTATGTGCCCGATAACCGATATGCAGAACCGATATTTATTTACTACTATAAAGTAAATAAGTGACTGAGTAAATTAAGTCCATACTTCACTTTGTTTTTTCCTCCTTTAAGTCATCTTAAAAAGTGTTGAAAATTAACATATACAAAACAAATATAACAAACAAAACATCATATTTTGTTGTATTTCTCAACTGGTATGTTATATCAGAATTACTAATATTGTTTTTGTCGTTCTATTGTGAAATGCCTATTTAGAACGTATTAAATATGTATTTCTACATATTTAGAAGTGTATTAGAAAAATAATGTTTATATAGTAAATGTTAATATAATTGAGGGTGTTTTAAACAAGTGAATCTTGTTAAAAGTTACATGCGGTGGCCGTCAGAGCATCAACCCGGTGAGTGAATGTAACCTGCATTTCACCCCGAGCCCGATGGGCCCCGACTTTTTTACGTCCCTAGGGCCGGGCTTCGGGCCAATATTCACGTCATAGCTCAGGCGCGGGCTGGGCTTCGGGTCTGTTTCATGCTTCTTCTTATTTTTATACTTTTGACATCCATAATTTATGGTGATGAAAAAATTCCGCGCTGGTGGAAACAACACAAAACTTCACTTTCAAGCGCGCCATGAACGCAGTGGAAAGAGATTCGCGTTCAAGTAAACGCAATAGGCTAAAGCTTGCTGCAAAGCACCGGCAAAAGTAATTATTACCATAAATGTGTCGAGGGGAAAATAGTAAGGAGATTATTTAATTATTTATTAATAAACTAGTGTTTTGATTTCAGGAAAAATTGCCGATGCGGACTCTCCATCTTCTCTTTGGACGCGCATTTAGAGAGAAAAGCATCATTACAGATTACATAATGAAAGAGTTTTTGTTTTCGATTTGATTTATTTCGTTAAGTAATAATTTTGAGCTTTCTATAGGTATATTTATCATGTCTGTGCGGTTTGTATTCGCTGAGTTTCTGATTATTTTTGTGAAGCGCTCCTGTTGAGACAACAGAAAGCCCATAATGATTGTTTTATTAAAGCACCGTTTGCAACGTTTTGTTGATATTGTGAGTACACACAAATAAAAGTAGACCCTTTACAGTTCCGAATGATGTATTACTCTACCTTTATGAGCAAAAATGACGGAATAATTAAATTGTTTCCACTAAAAGAAACGTGATTAGTGATCGCGCTGGCGCCTCCGTGTCCTGTCAGCAGCTTTAGCTTCCACTCTCCGCACAAACCATTGGGTATGTGCCTAATAGCGCACATTTATCCAAATTTAACATTGAAACTAACATTGCTTTATACTTTAACTTTTTTAGGCCTATATCTATAGATTTTATTTAAGGCAAGGGTTATTAAGTGAGTGAGTTCGAGCTATTTCTTATGACGGTTTAAGCTTATATGTGACTTCATAAGACTATAATGAACATACAACAGAGAGAGAATTAAATTCAGCGCTTTAATTTCCAACATGTGCTCATTCATGGCTGTATATTATTTAATTCAGGCAAAGTTATGTTTATTGGGACAGGACTTGAACTAATTTACGTGACTGTAAGTTCGTCTCTATTTCTTAGAGCCAAGCTGTATAAACTAGTTACATATCAGACATTTATGTATCACATATGAGCATTAATGGCTGTTATATTAAATAAAGTTGAATAATTACAGCTAAGCAAGAAAGTAGGCTATGTTTTACCTTTGCACGCTGTTGTTGTCCGGTCTCCCCTCAGGCGCGCTGCATAGCGCAATTCTCAAAACACCCACAAGATGGCGGCGTTTGTCGGTGAACCCGATATTACAAAACCGATATCCGATTATGGTAAAATGCTTAAATATCGGTAAAATATCGGTAAATCGATATATCGGTCGATCTCTAAATGATACCCAACCCTAAGTAAGGTATGTAAAAACGGTGTTGCAGAAAAGTACCCAGAGGTACGTATGTTTATGAGACTGGGTTGAAAAATTCTAATGATATATTAGCAAGTGGTCATTTGAGATCCCTTGGTAATATATCATGAGAATCTTTACTGCTATTTTTCACAAGCTGTGTGTTTTGTCATATTTAAGCTGCTGTACACAGATAGTACTCTTAAACCACTGCATCATAAGAAAGAAAAAAAAACAACTTAGCAGAATACATTTGTTTCAACAGGTTCAAGTGACTGCTGGGACAGATAATGACTATATTAATGTGTAAGAGGAAGGAACGGCAACCAATAATACTCTTTTAACATTTAAGTAAAATATACTACAAATAATACATTAATATTATCTACATCTTACTTTATTTACAATGTACCTTATCTACAAGTACACTTCATAACCATTATTTAGATGTTTATTCTGTACTTTTCACTAAATTTTTATTATGCTGGTTTAATCTTGAAATTCAGTATTACAAATATTTGTGGTGTTTGCATTGTTCTTTTTGATGAGATGAGTTAAAAAAATATATATATAATTCACCCCCATCACAGTTGACATGAAGGGCAAAACTAGCTATATAGACCAAAACCACTTTTTGTAACAGGCTGTATACATATTTTTTTTCTGCTGTAAAGTTGGCCATTTTAACATGGGGAGTCTATGGGATTGACTTCCTTTTGCAGCCAGTCGATGAATTGCAGTTTTAGTCACTTCCGTGTTGGCTTCAAGAGAGAGACCGGGAGGTTGCCGCTTGGAGGTTACGGCAGGCGCGTAATCAGCTTTAGATCGGTTTATGAGATTGGCCTTTTTAGAGACTGCCGATCAAACATCCCCAAGGGATTATCGGCCGATAATGATCGGTAGCCGATCAATCGGAGCACCCCTAATTTTCACATATTATGCATTTTATGTAAATATGTATTTTATTTTCTTATATATGTCTGTTATAATAATAAACATAACAATAATAATAATAATAATACATTATTATTATTATTATTATTATTATAAAAACAGGTTTAATTAGTATTACTTCTAGTACTACTACAAAAATCAGGTAAACTTCTTGTGACTTTTTTGTGACTTCTTGTGGCATTTTTGATTGTATTGCACCACAATAAAAAAAAAAGATACTGCCAAATACTCAAATTGTGAATTATCATTATTATTTTGTACAGCCAGACATTATGTACCCATTTCCATACATGTGCACTAAACCCTGATCTGACTTTTCAGAGTGCAGCAGAAATTTTTCACCAGCTTTATCATGCAAAAATCATAAGCACAGTCTTTTTTTCTGTCTCGGTCACGTATCTCTGTTCAGAGTAACAGTGAAGCTCCTCCCCCTCTGTTCTGCTCTCTCACGCTCTCTCTCTCTGTGTTTCTCTCTGTCTGGATCTGTCCGTCTCTGTGCTGGTGTTCAGTGGCAGCGTTTCTTTTCACTGCAGGGGCAGCTTCATTCTCTCCTCCAGGATGTCGGGCCTTCTGACCAGCTCTCTTCTGCTCTTCCTCTCCCTGACGCTGTTCCAGATCCCCACACCAGAGGCAAAGGTAAAGCAAACACCACATCACACCCTCATCATGTGTGCTTGCTCAGACCGAGTGCTTAATTCACCCTGATTTCTCTATAGCTACATCTTAAACTGCATGTTATCTTCCTTCTGCTGTACAGAGTTTTGCATTTGGTGCTAAATGCCAATTTCATTCGGTTTAGGGGCCCTTTTCTATTTCATTTCAAATATTTATGTATGAATTATTGCACATGGGTCATATTAAATATTCACAATGCACTATTTAGGTGGTTTTTATATGTTATGCTTTGCTGTGTGTTAATTTCTGCTAAACTGATATGTCACCGAGAGCAATGAGATCAGTGGAGCCAGATGGCGTGAAATAGGGCGTACAAATCTTCATTGCCTGGCAACAACAGAGCACATATCAACAGGGCTTTACTGTCGAATACTATCCTGATTAAATTCTGGAAATTTCTCAGAAAGCCAGTGCACAGAAATGGATGCAGAGCAAACAGCATTTGCAAACAAACCAAGATCACATTAAACATTAAATGCATCTTTGCATGCAGAGCTCCATGTTATTTTAGGAAGGTAGACAGCGTGAGACTTATAACACGTCTTGTTTGTACTTGTTGACTCTGCTGTTCTAGTGCTGGTGAACCAAAAATATTCTATTGAATTAAGAAAAACCTTATTTGCAACAAGCACATAAAAAGGTAATTAACGTTTAGAATCAGTTATGACCCCAGGCCGTTGCGATGATGTTTTGAATGTTATTATAGTGCGTTGCTATGCATTTGCCAAGGCAACAGGGCCTGAAATATTCTAGTCTCTGGATCCTTTCATCATAAAAATGAAAGTTCAGCAGTACTGATGCACTGGAGAGATCTGTGGACTGCTGATTTAAAGCTGTGAATTTAGTTAACTAGTTTGTAAGACATGAGAGAGCATATGTAGCAGTCATTAGTGTGTGCTCATGTTTTCAGCACCATGGACAGCAACAGTCACTGAAACGGTCATGTTGAGCTGAATGTAAACGCTACAGTGATTTTGGGAAAGTGTGAAGGATTATGGGCCGTATCTGACGGACAACAGAGGATAAAATCAATAGGAGAGGAAGCACAATCTCATTAGCAGAACAAACAGCCGCTCTTTCACTCCAAGCGGAGGAGGAATGCTACCATGGCAACAGCTTTCAGAGAGCACTCTCAGTTTTCTTCCACCCATCTATCCATTCATCCATCCATCCACCCATTTATACTGTAAAATTTTATGTAAATAATACTAAAACAACACTGAACCCTATCTATCTATCTATCTATCTATCTCTCTCTCTATCTTATTATTATTATTATTATTATTGTTTAATATTTTAAATTAGTTCTTATTTTTATATTTTCAGTTTCCACTTTAATTTGTTTTAATTTTAGTCATTTTGTTATTTTGCTATTTGCTCTTATTTGTTTTTTTATTAGTTGTTTTATTAGTTTTTACAATCTATTTAGCTTTATTTTTTCAGCTTTAGTAATTATTAGTAGTATAAATATTTATAACAGTTTCCATGCCAGCATTTCTATTCTAATTTTACATTTATTTAATTTTAATTTAATATTTAAAAAAAATTACTGTTTAAATAAAAATTAAAATGATCCAATATATATGAATAAATTGGGTTCAGTGTTGTTTTAGTATTTACAAACTAAAATAGTATTTGATATTTTGAATTAGCTGTTATTTTTATATTTTCAGTTTGCATTTTAATTGGTTTTAATTTTACTCATTTTGTTGTTTGCTTTTGTCATTTCATTAGTTTTTTATTAGTTGTTTTATTAGTTTTTTTTTTTTTTTTAACAATCTATTTATCTTTATTTTTCAGCTTAAATATTAGTATTTATGCCAGTTAGTTTCCATGCCAACATTTCCCATTTTAATTTATTTAATTTTAATTTAATATTTCAACTTTATTTTATTTAATAACACAGACTGGATTTTTTAAAAGATTTTTAGGATTAACTTTCTCAACTAATATTTATATTTTATTTTGTTTACATTTTGTCAATTACTAAAAATATTTGTAACAACAAACAACATTAATAACACTGGTTGGATTGAGTATTTATTTATTTTTATTATTATTTTAGCTTTTTAAATTACTAAAAACATTTTAATAGTTTTAGTTGTAACAGCACTGATTAAATTAAACTGTAAAAACGTTTTATTGTAAACTTTTTTACACTTGCTATTGATTTTTATTGCAAAAAAGTGGGTGCAAGAAGCATATTTTTCAGTATCTTTATTTATTAAGTGCAATCCCATGAAGTATATTGATGATCTCTAATAAATTGTATAATGACACACACAACTAGATGCAAACTGATGTGACAGAGCACTTCAGCTGGAGTCTGCAGGAGCTGTAAAGTAAGTTTGCAGATAGTTGTTCACGTTAGAAATATTTCCATTTGCGCAGTATTGCGGAGTGGAGCAGATGGTAAGGAACCGGAGGACATGGACACCACTTGAACTCATGGTATAAACAGCAAGATCTCCCACACACGTAATGTGTACGTCTGGAGCGCTACAGACGTCATAATGCGCCAGAGTGAGTCACTGATTCAACTCCCACAGCGCTCAGAGGAATCCTGCTCCTTTAGTTTCAGACGTCACTATATCTACCTCATTTATTATTAAATCACAACAGCCCCGAAATAACACATAAAACTTGAAATGAGGAACTGACTCCACAAAAACAGTTTCATTTATCATTATGACACAGAATATGCTTTAGTAAAACACAAAACTTGCACATATGGTAGTTTTGGAGCACCTCTGCTTGTATCTCAGTGCTTGCTTGGTGATTTAGAATAATTATGTTCCACACAGAGGGTGAAGGCAATGTCGTGACTCAGCAGTTCGTTTATAACCTCAGGCTTGAGCTCGAGCTCATTTCGGTGGCTAACATGAGTAGAGAAACAGATTTAAGGCTTCAGACCATAAATCACTGCTTAAACACAGGTCTCCTATCAGTAATGGTGGACACAGATCATCAGTGCCAGTGACAGAACTAATATACGCTGAAGAGGAGCTGGTTACTCATACTGTCAGAATGTGCTTGCTACGCACACTACAGTGATTTCAGGCTCTAGGAAGCATCTTTCTTTTCTTCTCAATAATGTTTGAGTGTAATTGAACGTCTGACTCAGAGGGGATAGAGAGGAGGCGTGAGGATGGGAGTACAGATGAGAGGAGAGGAAACATGCTTACTAATGCTTCCTCTCGAATGCATGAATGATTAGTATGTGAGGTGTGACTGAAGTGGGAGGTGTAGGCTTATGTGTTTCTGTGCTCTCAAAGGCAAATGTACGTCAGAATCCACAAATCATAAAATCTGCGCTTTCTGCCATTCATCAGAGTTGGTTCCCTTTAGGCATATATTAATTGCTAGTCAAGTCGAGTTTAATTTTCATTCTGCTACATGTGTGGACATATAGTGGAATGAGATGTCATGTCTCGCAGGATCACGGTGCTACATACTAGTTAAACATAACATAAACATATAATAGTACACGAATAAGAAAAGCAATTATAGACCTATACAACAATTAACCATCTGACTATACATATACTATAAATACTATAACTATAATAAATAGTTGACTAAACATACAAAACTGAGACTACAAAAACTTTTACTGTACATGACATTTTACAAAAGAGACATTTGTACATGAAAAAAAAAAAGTTTTGTACATGAGACTGTTCAAAAGAGATATTTTGTGCATTAAATTGTGCAGAAGAGAGATTTTGAGGGAAGAAGCACATAGTGAAAAATGATTCATAGTGCAATGCACAAATAAACATATATAATTCTATTGAGTCTTTGTAGCAGCAAGTGTTTATAGAAAGTGTCTAATGTACATAAGTGTGTTACTACTGGTGGTTTGTATAGCCCACTCACCTGTGTGTAGCACACTCAGAATTGCACTTAGGAAAACTGTCAACAGTTTTAATGATTGCATTATTAAATTGCATTAAAATTAAGCAATACACAGTAACAACAAAAGTCTAGCTGAAAATGCCAATGACTAATCAATACAGCATCTATAACAATTCTGAATTAATATAATCTAGCCGTAGCTACACCAAAGCTCCGCCCACCTAAGACACGTCACCTGTCAATATAATAAACCAACGGAACAAACCTTGCAGCATATCGGTTTTACAACAACACCACCACCAACAACAATCAAGCTGAAATGAATCCATTAAAGAATCTATAACAATTTTAATTAGCGTAATTCGCAAAGCTACGGCTAGCAAAACCAAATAACCGCCCAAAGACCAGTCACCTTTCAAACTAAACCAATTTTGCAGTATTTTAAGTTAACAACAACAACAACAACAACAACAACAAATGTTTAGCTGAAGTTACCAAAATAACTGAACTCGATTAAAGCATCTACAACTATTTTAATTAACGTAATTTCACAAACCTACCGATGCCCAAAAATACGTCACATGTCAGCACAGCAAATACACGGAACAAATTTAGCATCGCCATACGCATTTGTACATGAATGGAGGGCCCCATTCCATCTACAATCTACTTACCGGTGCGCAGACTAACTTCATCCTCCACTCCATCCTTCAGTAAATTCATATTCGTCTGTGTCGTTCCGTATAATTTGTTTCCATGTTTCTTTTCACCTGTTGTCCAAATCCCACGTTACGCGTGCCAACGGTGATACTGAAAGCTGATTGATTTGAATGGTTTGAAAACTAGGGGTGGGCGGATCGATCCTAATATCGATAGTATCGATACCACCGTTGGTATTGATATCGGATCGATAGTAGCCTTCCGAGATCGATACTTTTATTTAAATTTCATCTAATTTACTCTAAAGTACATTGCTCCTGTTTCATAAAAGAGCGGACATGTCTCTAAATACCCCGCTCCTTTTATATCTCGTATGCACCGTTGCTCCTCTCTGCTCTGCTGTTATTAGTTGTCCTTTCATCACGTGACTCAGCAGCGACAAAGCGCAAGCACTTCCGGCTGTTCTGTTGTGTTCTTTATTTATTTAAAATGTATTTGCATTTACATTTATTTGTTTAAAGACATTGAAGAAGAACTAAAAGAGAAATGGTTTTGTTATTATATTATTGTTTCTGAACAAAAACCCCAGACTGAAGGAAAGTTAAAAAAATTCATTGTTCTCTAGTGATAAGTTTGTGTTTGCAAATCCAGATCATTACAATAATAAAAATGTTTTTATTTGGCTTAAAAGTGTTTAAAATTTGTCCTGGGTTTTAACACATACATTTAATTATAGCTGCTTTGAGAGCATTCAACTCATAAATCATGACACACTGTTCTCCCCTACAGAAAAGTACATTTAGGTTCAAGTGCATGCTTTTTAAAGTAAAAGTATCAGTATCGGTATCAATATCGGCGATACTGGCCCTGTATTTACTTGGTATCGGATCGATACCAAATTTTGCAGTATCGCCCAGCCCTATTGAAAACGCCGTTGACGCTGCGTCATTTAAATATTAATTCTGATTGGTCAGTTTAGGAACGAGAGCGGTTAACGGCGTATAAAAGAAAAAAAATCTATTTTATACACATTACTAGGTAAAATAATTAGAACAAAAATTTAATTCGACCATTTTCGTTGTTACATTAGTTTTTAAGAAATTTTTGCCTCGGCTACTGGCAGAAAACGTTCGATTTAACGATTGGTTAATAAAGGGCGGGCCACTCCCGGAAGTAGATATGTTTTCTCAGGACTCCTTTCTCAGTGATATGACAGGAAGTATTATTTTATGTGTGGTATGTAAACATTTTTACAGCAACCTTAAAAAAAAAAGCTCTGTTGTTTATTATAGGGTTTAAAATATAGGTATGTTAGTTGACAAATAAGAATATATGGGCCATTCTACAGAATTGGTGCAGATTGCTGTCCCACAACCAAAAGACACATTTAAAAAGCGTTTAAGTATTCAAATCTTAGATGTTTACTAAGATCCTATTGAAACCCACAATAATATTTAAAATATCAGTAAGCTTAATATATAAAATCATCATTTAGTGGGTACTTGCAATTGGGAGGTGGCTGTCCCAAACCCCTAAATTTCAACGTATAAAAATGATATTGAAATCTATTGTGCATTTTATTCCATTGTTGTTTTTAAAATTATCTTTCTGATTTTTCCAAAAAATATTTATTTTATATTTGCTTTGTAAATTATGAAACTTTATGTAAATAAAAATGTGTCCCGCATTTTCATGTCACTACCGAAACAATGTATGTTTTAGTCGATTAGAAGAGAATGATTTTAACTACACCCCTACATTTATGATCAGAAAATATTCCTGTGTCCTTCTCTCTTATAGCTACATAGTGAGTAGATAGGCCCCATCATTTTGACGTAAATCTGTTCAAAAATCTGTGTGTAACTTTAAAGAACTTCACTACCGTACACCATTTTTCTGAAATTAAATACATTTTTTTTGGGTGTTTCTCTCTAACATTTAGTTTTTATATGTGTACAAGTGTTCATAACAGTGCTTGCTAACCATGTGCTAATTAGCATCTTTGAACTAGGTTCAAAACTATCTAAAATTGTCTACTAAAACAGTCATGACTGAAACATTTGGTGAAGTTTCGGTAGTGACATCTTTGTTCTTTTGGTTGTAATCCCATAACATGTCATCATTGTTTCGGTAGTGACAAAAGGGAACAAATAATCCTTTATTTGGGGGAAATAAACAAAAAATTAGTACAGTTATGCAAATTTTTTAGTATTTTAGTATGTTTTAGTGGTGTTTTAACATACAAGTTGAAATTCTGTAACATGATGTGGTCGCTACCAAAAATGTGCAGTCACAACCAAAACATGGGATGTTTTGTCAAAAATAAAGTATGCTGAATTATCAACTAAGATGTTATGATAGTGTTTGGTTCAATGTATATTCATCAAACTAATGAATCCTTAACTTTAAAATCAGTATGATCAACTTTTTGCCTTTTACAAAGAAAAACTGGATTTAAAATACAGCAAACCTCATAAATGCACACTTTAATTATTGATTTACCTCTGAAAACTTTTTAATAAAATAAAATATATATATATATATATATATATATATATTTACCAGGAAGATCTAAGCAAAATCTTAATAAGTCATAAAATCTTAATAACTCTTCTTAAAAAAAATTCTATATTACTGTGTTTCATTAATGACAAATGTGAGGGGAAAGGACAAACATTCCGAAACTTTCTGGAAATACAATATAAGAATTAACTGCACAATTACTAGAAACGTTTACCTTTGATATTATACAATATGCATACATAAAAATATCTGTAGAAAAATACATTTTTTCAAGACCATTTTTTCAGATCTCTGACTTTAAAACCAATTTTGTAGAATAGCCAATATATGTAATCATTTAATATATCCCACTATTTGTTTTTGTTTTTGGAACATTTTTAATAATTTACATAATAAATGCTCATAAAAGCTTGCATAACTGAAAAACAACATGCATAATGTTTGCTCTGAATGTTCAGAA
This sequence comes from Labeo catla, assembly GCA_012976165.1. Lineage (NCBI taxonomy): Eukaryota > Metazoa > Chordata > Actinopteri > Cypriniformes > Cyprinidae > Labeo > Labeo catla. Next base: position 165,088 of record VONZ01000830.1, on the reverse strand, counting down.
AGGATCATTGAACATTATGAAACAAGAACTGGAAAAGCATTTGCCCTGCTTTCTGCATAATAAGCAGCTCTATTAATAAATTAAATTTGTCTTTGTATACTGCCATCAATGATAGCCCTATTTAAGAGTACAATGACTAATAAATAATAATAAATAAGACTTGACTGTACCAAACACAAAAGTTGTTTAACACAGAAACAAGAGACATTTTTTTTTTTTTACCAATCATCTGTTTGATTTCTTTCTCTTCCTGCCTGTTTTTGTCAGCCTCTCTCTGCCATGCGTGGAGGAGGTCGCAGCTATGACAGCCAGGCCGGTGGAGTCCGTCTTCGAAGAGACCTGCGTGATTCAGTGCCCTACGAGGCCCAGATGATGTCTTACCCCACTGCTGACTTCAGGAGTCGGAGCAATGATCTGTACTATCAGCCGGAGGTCTTGAGAGCTCAAGGTCTTGGACAAGCCCTCCAGCGGCTGGTGGAGAACGATCAGAGGCAAGAACAAGAAGCAGCTTATCTGGCGTCAATGCTGCGGCTCTTGAATGAGGCACAGAATAACGGACAGGGCAAACCAGAGGAAGAGGAGGAGGATGAGGGCGATTTCCAGGGCCCGTACCCGCCGGACTACGATGAGACAGAGCAGGCCGTGAGCATGGCGAAGCCCCAGGCTTCATGGCAGGGCCTTCTGGATCCTCAGCTTACTCAGGCTCTACTGAACCGCTACAAGCAGGAGAGACTGATGCAGGCTGGACTCGCTCCAAACACCAACAGGATTCCAGAGAGAGAGCAGGACAAAGACCAAGAGATGCTTAGGTAATGAAAACATGTCGTACAGAACCAAACCAGTGCCGGGTTATTATTTGAAATAAAATAAATAAAATAAAAAATAAAATGAAAACTGAAAATATAGTACAAAAGCTAATCCAATATATTAATAAAAATATAAATATTAGAAAAAAACTTAAACTAAGACTAGAAATGCACATATTACAAAATATTTCCTTAAATGAAAATGAAAACTGATAATAAAGAAATATTAATAATATAAATATTAGATTAAAATATTGAAGTAAAAATAAAACAAAACAGTAATATTTTAAATATAAAATAATAAAATTGATAAAAGTACATAACAAAATTACTATAAATTAAATTAAAATGAAAACTAAAAATGCGGTTCAAGGGTTTATTCAGAATATTAATAAAAAATATAAACAAATTTATTAGATGAAAAATCTGAACGAAAAGTAGAGCTAAAATAAAATTTAAATAAACTAATAAAAATGACAAAAGCATACTAAACAAAACCAATTAAGATTATTTAATTACATTTTAAAATATATAAAATAAAAGCTAATTAAAAATAATATTTAAAAATGGAAATGAAAAACTTTAAACTACAATTAAAAATAAAAAGTAATATATATATAAAAAACAACAACTAAAAATGACAAAACCACATAGCAAAATGACCAAAAATGTAACTAAACTTAAAATGAAAACAGAAAATAAAAGGTAATTAAAAATATTAATAATACCTAGAAAAAAGTAAATAAATATTACTACAATAACGTTGCAAACAAAGGCAATTTATTATAATTAGCTTACCAAAAAATCATGAAGACAACTTTTTTTGGGGGGAATAGCATGCACAGATGAATTGTGTCATATTAGTATGGTGCATTTTTAATTTCAAGTTGTCTTTAAGCAAACATACATCTTTTTCGGATTTATGAGTTTATACCTTAAAATTCAGCCCTTTTTCTCATATTTCTGAGTTTACATCTCACAATTATGAGTAATTTATATCTCAAAATTCTGACATTTTTCTCAGAGTTTATATCTCACATTTTTTTGTCTTTGCAATATTAAGGTATCTTGTTGAGAAGATCCTCTCCAGCTTGGCATCGAGTGGTGGTCAGGGAGCCCCTTCAAACCAGCGTTCCAAACGGGACCTGAGCGCTGTGGCCAACATGGAGCAATCTGGAGGACCCGCCCTAAAACGCTCCCGCCGGTCCCTGGACTCCGCCCCTGGTCCCTCCCCCCAGGTCGAGGCGTCGCTGCTGAGGGTGAAACGGCTCGACGGCGACGTGGACGACGACGGGGTCACAGGGCAGAGCAACAGAACGCCACACGTCGGCCTACAGAGAATGAAGCGCATAGACACTGACCTGCCGCCCCCCAAAAAACACAGCCGCAAGCGCAGAGCCCTGACCTACGACCCCGCTCTGATCGCACAGCACATCCTGCAGTACCTGCCAGCCTAAAGAGTACATGAAAGTGAAAGGAATAAAATAGAGAAATTGAGGGAAATCTAGACAGACAGAGCAAGCGAGAGCTTTAAACGGGACTGCAACATTTCACTTGCTTACAGATATGCCAGCGTTCATTGTCACCTGCCTAAATCTAATCAAGGCCTGCTTGCCGAGGTATTCTGATATGATGTTACTCTGTTTCAATGTTATACTATAATAAATCCCACACACATAACAGCTTATGGAATATGCTTTTTGTTTTCCCTCTTTCTGGTAACATTATATAGTATGGTAGCCCTTTTCTGCCAAAAAATGAAAAAAGTAATTGTGACTTTTTCCCTCAAAATTATGAGTTTACAACTCACAAGTTTATATCTTTGAGTTTAAAATTCTTACGAATCCAAATTTTTTCTCAAAATTCTGAATTTATATCTCAAAGTTCTGACTTCTTTTCTCAGATTTATGAGTTTACATCTTAATTCTGAGTTTATATCTAAAAATCCTGACTTTTTTCTCAGATTTATGAGTTTCTATCTCAAAATTCTAAGTTTCTATCTCAAAATTCTGTCTTTTGTCTCAGATTTCTGATTTTACATCTCATAATTCTGAGTTTATATCTCAAAATTTTGCCCTTTTTCTCATACTTCTGAGTTTACGTCACAATTTTGAGTATCTCAAAATTCTGAAATTATATATCTTAGTTCTGACTTTTTTTTTTCCTAATTTATGAGTTTATATCCCAAAACGCTGCCTTTTTTCTCATACTTCTGAATTTACATCTCAAAATTCTGAGTTTAGCATCTCAGAATTCTTACTTTTTCCTCAGATTTGAGTTTATATCTCAAAATTCTGCCATTTTTCTCAGATTTATGAGATTACATCTCACAATTCTGAGTTTATATCTCAAAATTCCGACTTTTTTTCTAAGATTTAGGAGTTTCTATCTCACAAATCTGAGTGTATATTTCAAAATTCTGACTTCTTTCTCAGATTTATGAATTTACATCTCAATTCTGAGTTTATATCTCAAAAAATCAGACTTTTTTTCCCCCAAATTCTGAGTTTATATCTAAAAATCCTGACTTTTTTTCTCAGATTTGAGTTTATATCTTACAAATCTGAGTGTACATTTCAAAATTCTGACTTCATTCTCAGATTTCTGATTTTACATCTCACAATTCTGACTTTTTTCTTAGAATATTGAGAAAAAAGTCAGAAGTGCAAGATATAAACTCCCAATTCTTACTTTCTTTTTTGCGAATTTATATCTCATAATTCTGATTTTTTTCTCTGGTTTCTGAGTTTTCATCTTGCAATTCTGGCCTATTTTCCTAATAATTCCCAGAAAGAACTGTAACATCGAAAGTCTCAATTACCTTTTTTAATTTTTAATTCTATGGTGGAAACAGGCTGCCATAATACAGGCATTAAATTACATTACCGACAGAAAAAATCAGTTATTGGCTTGCACAAGTAGCTCACCATTGTTTTCATCAGAATCAACAGGATCAAGGTCACATTAACCTTTAATACAGATTCATATAGTTTTAAATGAAACAACACTATAAATAAGATCTGTTTGGCTAATGCTGTTGATAACTCACTTGGCCCTTAAAAACAAAACCACACCCTGAGCAGGGTCATGCAAAAGTGCATTTAGGTGATGTTTTGTCCTGTGCATTGAGGGGTGAGTTTCTACTGAAGGCCATTCGCCTGTCAGCAACCCAGAATCTGTGAGTTCCTCAACAGATGAAAGGAGCATGACTCTGATTCCACAGAGATCCAAATATATCAGAGCTTTGCTACAGCTGTCAGTGGGTTTGGAGACACTCCGTTTCACATTGTGAGCAAAACAGCAGTAACTATAACAGCTGGTTCGCTCTGTGCTTTCAGTATTTTTTCCTGTGTTTAACTGAATGGCAGCTCTATATGAAAAACAAAATGATTTCTAAGTTGCTATATTGATTTTCTTAATGTGATAATAGCCATAAATTGAATAGTTATCAGGAGTAGGCCATTGATTATCAATAAAGGAACATTATATAACCATCAACTACTGTTCAAAAACTGTGTGAAACAGGTCTTATATGTTATATTTACAGTAAGTGACTTATGAATCAGATCAGTTGAATGTTTGACATAGCTATACTCCTACACCTACTATATACTGTTTTAGAATTAGAAATTAAGCTAAATTTATATATACAGTATAAGAAACAAATATATAGAAAACAAACGACTGAGAAACAAAAATGTCTGAAATCTATTTATTGCATAAGATATCCAGTACAGGTTTAAACAGCACAACACATCAGACCTTGCTTTATACCGCAGTTAGCAACAAAACAGGAGTTTAGACTCAAAAGAGCCTGTCTACATGTCAAAACTGCTCTATGTGAGTTTCCTGTCCTCTCTTTCTCTGATTGGCTGTCTGAAGTGGTGTATCATCTCCTTAGTGTCATATGCATCCTATTCAAGCTTGATGACGTGTTTTTGTCCCTTGACTTGGCTTTGAAACACTGTGTGATATTAATCACTGTCCCAACTTCTTGCCCTCTGGGTTTGTAATCTGACTATTAATGAATTTGTGAAGGAAATCGTGGCTCTGAGTATATAAACGCTTTTCGATATTTGTGCAGTCATAAAATCTTGTACAAAAATACATATCTCTGCACTGCAAGTTTTGTCAAACAACAAAAATCACTGTAAGTGCTAATAAAGTGTATGTGAACAACATTTTGTTTAGAACTCTGCATTGCTTTTACAGTGGAAGTGGATTAGAAGTTACATCACATTCAACATTTAATGCACCAGCTTGATAAAATCATAGCCTATTAACATTACATCTGAAAAGGAAAGGAAGCACAACTAAGACAATGACTTGTTATATTTTAACAGTGGCTGAAGACATTTACGAACAGCGGCATGCAGTTTTAATGTCGGCATGAAGCATTTGCAATCGACTTTGCTAGCGTATTGTGACGTTTCCATATGAAACTGCTATCAGACAAGAAAAGAGGCATTTCTTAAAGGAACAGTTCACACAAAAATGAAAATTTGCATGAAATTTGCATTCAAGATATAGATGAGTTTGTTACTTCAACAGAACAGATTTGGAGAAATTTAGCATTTGCATCTCTTGCTCACCACTGTAGCGGATCCTCTGTAGTGAATGGGTGCCGTCACAATGAGAGTCCAAACAAATGATAAAAACGTCACAATAATCCACAAGTAACCCACACCACCCCAGTCCAACAATTAATGTCTGATGTGAAAAGCTACGTTTGCAAAAGAAAATAAATAAATTTAACTTCACTTCTTGCTAACGTCCATAATCCATTATAACGCTTCCTTCAGTAAAAAACAGAGTCCATCCCCTGTTGTTTTCTCACATCAAAATCCACCGATATATTTGTTTCAAAAGTGTTTTGGACTATTTCTACTTGTAAACGGTGCTTAATCTGTGCATATTTCTCTCCTGTTTCAGATGAGACTGTAGAAAGCAGTATTGTTGAAACAGGATGCATATTTTTGCAGTGGATTGATGTTAAAATGTCTTAATGATGGATTTGTTGTTAACACAGCTTTTTGATTCCCAAGATGTTAACCGATTGACTGGAATCAAATTGTGAATTATTATAATGTTTTTATCAGCTGTTTGGACTCTCATTCTGACGGCACCCATTCACTGCAGTGGATCCATTGATGATTTAATTGAATTTTTAAAGTTAAAAATAAATAAATAAACAAATAAATAAACAAATAAATGGGGTAGTTGCCAACATATTTAATTTTAAATGTTTTTTTTTTTACATTTTTCATTTAATATCTCACTTTAGCTTTATTTTATTAACAAGACCTATTTTTACCATGGCAGTGGATTAGAAATGACATCACATTCAACATTTAATGCAACGGCTTGATAAAATCATAGCCTATTAACATTATATCTGAAAAGGAAGCATAACTAAGACAATGACTTTTTTATATTTTAACTGCTTGAAGACAATTATGAACACAACAGTGGCATGCAGTTTTAAAAGTCGGCTTGAAGCAACTGCAATCAACTTTGCTACCATATTGTGATGTGTTTCTATGTGAAACTGCTATCAGACAAGAAAAGAGGCAAATCTTAAAGGAACAGTTCGCCCAAAAAATAAAATTTGCATGAAATTTGTAAAAAGTGCTTAATCGGTGCATATTTCTCTCTCGATTCAAACGAGATGGCTTTTTCAGTGTAGAAAGCAGTGTTGTGGAAAGAGGACTCATATTTTGGCAACGGTTTGATGTTAAAATGTCTTAATGATGGATTTTTTTCTTACAAACACAGCTTTTTGCTTCTCAAAATGTTAAAGAATTGACTGGAATGATATTGTGAATTATGATGATGTTTTTATCAGCTGTTTGGACTGTCATTCTGACGGCACCCATTCACTGCAGTGGATGCATTGGTGAGCAAGTAAAATGCTAAATTTCTCCAAATTTGTTCTGGTGAAGAAACAAACTCATTTAGATATTGGATAAGAAAACAAAAAGGCAAATCTTGACTTCATGCAAACTATAAATACGAACAATTATTTGCTACTTTTATCTTAAAGATGATCAAATGCACAAAAAACATGGAATCAAACATCACAGTTAATCCTCTAAATATAATAATTGAATTGAAAACCACATTCATGTGATCTGTTTGTGCATCGCAACAGGTCACAGAGACCTCGACTGTACCTTGGAAATGCACTAAAGAAAACAGCCTTTCCTCTTCTCTATTTAGTGCCACCATTACAAGATCAGAGTACTGCTTCTCCTCCGGGGGAGAAATGACTCGGATACTGTTGCCAGGTGACTGTTTCTATGCAGACAGGTTATGTAAGCAGAATTCACAGGATGATGACATCATGCCGAGGGGGAAGAGAGAAGCGTCTCTTCACGCATTTCGTGTCATCATTATTTGTCGACAGAGAAGTTCACAGACGACGTGATGAAACAGTCACTTGAGAGGGTGAGAAAGAACAGTGACGTGAATTACAGAAGAGAGCAGAGGATGCTGGGTCCAATGATAGTGCCAGAAAAACAATCCCCAGAGAAACTAGATTACAGTCTTACCAGCAGTTTCTGACGGGAACAACTCTGACGGGAACAAGTTTTATGCTGCCAGTAATAAGCCAGTCACTGAGAACAAAGGAGAAAACAACATTACATGATTAAAATGATAATGAGTGTAAGAAGAGATTAGATTAAATTAAGAAAATGAAGCAAGCAGTAAAGCCATTTGAAAAAAAAACAACATTTTTCGTTAACAAAATAATAATATACATTTTTGCAGAAAAAGTGCTATTTTATTTATTTATATGCTATTATAATTTAACAAATTAACAATAATTTGAACCAGCATTTATTTTTATACTTTCCTTTTTAATTTAAGTTTTAGTAATTTTGCTAATATTAGTTTTGTTTAACATTTCACTTTTTATTCACTTTATTTTAATTTTAGTAATTTATATTAAATTATTCAAAATAATCAAGCAAGCAGATTTAAGAGGAAAATAATTTATTGCATATTTGTATTAAAAACTCTTAATTTGCCAACATTTATGACTGACGATAGATATTTTGAATTAGCTTTTATTTTTATACTTTCAGCTTTCATTTTATTTTTAATTTTGATAATATTAGTTGTTTTCAGTATTTCTGTTTAGATTTAATTTAATTCAATTTTGTTTCAATGAATAAATTAAAAAAAAAATTATTGTTGACAAAATATGAATATATTTTTTCCAATAAAGAGCTATATTGATCATTTATATGCTTCTATAATAATTAAGAAATAATAATTTGAATTTAGCATTTATTTTTATATTTTCAGTTAATTTTAATGAGTAATTTTAATTTTAGTAATTTTTTAGTAATTTTGTTAATATTAGTTAGTTTTTTAATATTTGTATTTAACTTTGATTAATTTTATTTCAGTTTAAAGTCATTTGTATTAAATTAAGCAAAATAATCAAGCAAGCAGATTTAAGAGGAAAATAACTGACTGCACATTTGTGTTAAAAAATATTAATTTGCCAACATTTATTATTGACAGATGATAGATAGATAGATAGATAGATAGACAGACAGACTTTCTATTTTCATTTTATTTTTATAGTTCTAGTAATTTTGTTAATATTAGGGGTTTTCAATATTTCTGTTTAGATTTAATTAAATGTATTATTTGATTTTTTAAATAAATAAATCAAAAATAAAAAAAACATTTATTGTTGACAAAATATGAATATATATTTTTCCCAATAATTAATAATAATTTGAATTTAGCATTTATGTTTATATTTCTGTTTTAAGTTTAAGTTTTAGTAATTTTGTTAATATTATTATTATTTTTAATTTTTTTTTTTCACTTTAACCTTTATTTTATTTCAGTTTATAGTAATTTGTATTAAATTAAGTAATTTGTATTAAATTAAGCAAAGTTTTTTTTTTCTATTTAACCTTTATTCATTTTATGTCAGTTTATAGTAATTTGTATTAAATTAAGCAAAATAATCAAGCAGGCAGATTTAAGAGAAAAATAATTTTTTGCATATTTGTATTAAAGAATATTAATTTGCCAACATATTATTGACTAGATAGACAGACATATAGATAGATTTGTCAATATAAAACCAGTGTTTGTTTAGTATCATTTATGTGCTATCATAATATTTATTAATATTTTGAATTAGCTTTCATTTTTATACTTTCAGTTTTCATTTTTAGAATATTTTGGTTTATATTTAATTGAATTTAATTAATTTAATTTTAAAAAGTAAATAATAAATAAATAAATGGGGGATGTTAGTTATATTTCACTTTTTTTTAGTTTACATTTTTATATTTTATTTTAGCTTAATTTTATTAACAAGAACAATTTTTAATATTTTTAGATTTAGTTATCAATAATTCCACTGTATAAAATACATTTATGTTTAATATGTGAAAAAGAAAAAAATATTTATTGTATATTTTATTGCATACAAAATATTTTTTGAGATTTATTATTTAAGAAAAACCTTTTATAGCTCACTATAAATCATCAACTAACTAAACTGTACTCTCTTATAATGGCCAGTAAAGCATTAATTGATTTTAGAGATTTTAGCAGTAACAAGTGCAGCATTTACCATCACCATCCTTGGCATCATCTGGCAGCAGGGCATCTTGGCGATTCCCCAAAACAAAAGCCAGCGTGGCCAATATGCCGGCATCCAGCACCCCCAGCATGGCCAGTATGTAGGCCCAGTGCACAGAGCAGTTCCCTGGGGAGAAACTACTCACACGCTCCCCGCACAACGCCCGCATCTCAGCGCACGCCCAAGAGTCTGGGAACAACACACACGCCAGGGCCAAACAGAAGCCTGTGGCCAGAAACAGAGATGCCATTAGGAATAATGCACTGTCTAACATATGTGACCCTGGACCACAAAACCAGTCATAAGAGTCCATTTTTCGAAATTGAGCTTTATACATTAGCTGAAAGCTGAATAAATAAGTTTTCCATTGATGTATGGTTTGTTAGGATAGGACAATATTTGGCCGAGATACAACTATTTGAAAACATGGAATCTGAGGGTGCAAAAAAATCTAAATATTGAGAAAATCACCTTTAAAGTTGTCCAAATGAAGCTCTTACTAATGCATATTACTAATCAAAAATTAAGTTTTGATATATTTACAGTAGGAATTTCACAAAACATCTTCATGAAACATGATCTTTACTTAATTTTTTAATGATTTTTGGCATAAAAGAAAAATCAATAATTTTGACCCATACAATGTATTTTTGGCTATTGCTACAAACATACCCCAGCGACTTAAGACTGGTTTTGTGGTCCAGGGTCACATATGTCATTTAGATTTCAGGTCAAGAAGAGCACATTTCAGTGTGGAGAGATTCAAAAAACAATCTGAATGTACTTCAGCGTTGCTAAATGTTTCTTGAGCAGCAAACCAGCATTTTAGAATGATTTCTGAAGAATCCTGTGACACTGAAGACTGGAGTAATGATGCTGAAAATTCAGCTTTGATCACAGGAATAAATTACATTTTAAAATATATTCAGATAGAAAATAATTATTTAAAATTCCAAAAATATTTCACATTTTTTCTGTTTTTACAGTATTTTTAAGCAAATAAATGCAGCCTTGGTGAGCAGAAGAGACTTCAGTTAAAGAGTCTCACCTGCTGTGAGCTGCAGCCAAGCACAGATCTTATACACGGTCGCTGCGTTGCAGAATCTGAACAGACACAGGCAGCCCACGCTGGCCCACACCATGGTGAGAGACATGCACACCAGCACAGCGGGAGACTGGAAGGCAGGGAACGGGGTCAGGGTGTGAAGAGACCCCCGGCATTCTGGGACGGGCCAATCTGTCTCCATGCAGACCTCAAAGAGGCCCAGCGTCCCGGTCGGAGGAGCCGGACCCCCTCCTCGGTAGTGCAGCTCTCGTGTCCCCACCCACGATGGCTGGATGAGAATGACCACCTCGATCACGGCAAAGCAGAGCGTGCAGACGGCCCACAGCACGCCCACTGCCCGCGCACTCCGGATGAACTCGGTCTGATACAGACGGGCGACCTCGGACGAGTGATGCTGCATGCTGGAGACAGCTAGAGACGCCAATCAGCACAAAGATAATATTATGACATGACACGCTGTAGATCTACAACAACATTTCAGATGTCCATGTCATTTGTCTATAACAAAAAGGAATACTAGATATACTGTCATCATATACACTGTCGTTCTAAGGTTTGGGATCAGTACGATTTTCATGCTTTTTTAACCCTCTGGGCCTCTTCGGTCATTTTTAGCTGAAAAAATTTATATTTTGAAATGTTAAAAATCGTAGCTTCATCGGAATGAGATGATACTTGGTGACATTTGTTGCATTAGCTTTGTGAACACACAAAAAAATCATGAACATGATTGGGATATGTTAAAGGGCCATAAAAAAAAAAAGTCACACTTGGCTCATTCACAGTCAAAAATGACAGACATAGGAAATGAATGGGAAATATAAAACAATACGAAAACTCTGAGAAACTACAAATCAGCCGCTGTACAGAAAAAGAGTGCACAGCAATCAAGGGGTGACACTCTAAAATATCAAGAGTGCAAAACACACACACACACACACAGAAACACATAGAAATGAACTGATAAAAATGCAGCAGAGCAAATTTTGAGAAGATGTGAAATAAAATGAACAAATGGAAAAATACAACAGGAGTCTCTCGCACAAACACACACTCAGAAATGAACTGGTAAAACTGTAACAGAGCAAATTTTGAGAATATGTGAGATGGGGGGAGCAATTTTCTTGTATTTTAATGTTTGATTGTAATCATAATGCAACCTGATATTTATCCAACCAAAAATATCTAAACCTTGACAAAAAGTAGTCTTTTAAAATGTCTAAATGTATATCTAAAAGCAAAACCTAATAAAATATGTCAAAAAAAACCAATGGTAATCCAAAAGCCTCTTATATATTGGGAGATATACAGAAGCTTACGTGACATTAATAAAAATTAAAAAAAAAAAAATTAAAATTGTATAAATATTGCATATTGTCATAAAATCTACTCAAAATTCTAAATAATAATCAAAAAATATTATTCAACAAAAATATTTTACAATGATTTTCCTGAAAAAAACAAAAAGTTACATTTCAAGGCTTTGGTCACTTTTGACCACGCAGGAGCCAAGTGACTCCTAAACGAAGAGTCTCAGAGGTTTCTTCTGCTCATCAAGGCTGCATTTATTTAATCAAAAATCCAGAAAAAAATGTAATATTGTGAAATATTATTTTAATGCAAAATAACAGTTTTTTATGTGAATGTTGTTCAAAACATAATTTATTTCTGTGATGCGCAGCTGAATTTTCAGCATCATTACTCCAGTCTCCAGTGTCACATGATCCTTCAGAAATCATTCTAATATGCTGATTTAATATCAATGTTGAAAAGATTTGTGCTGCTTAATATTTTGTTGGAACCTGTGATACTTCATTCTTTAATAAATAAAATGTTAAAAAGAACAGAATTTAAAATAGAAGTCTTTTGTAACAACATAAACTACCATTTAAAAGTTTGTGGTCAGTAAATTTTTATTCTTTCTTTTTTTGAAAGAAATTAATACTTTTATCCACCAAGGATGTGTTGAATTGCTAAAAAGTGATAGCAAAGAAGTTAGAAAAGATTTGTATTTTGAATAAATGCTGTTCTTTTTAACTTTTTATTCATTAAAGAAACCTGAAAAAAGAATCTAAGGTTCCAAAAAACTAATAAATCAGCATATTAGAATGATTTCTGAAGGATCATGTGACATTATAGACTGGAGTAATGGCTGATGAAAATTCAGGTTTTCATCACAGGAATAAATTATATTTTAAAATATATTAAAATAGAAAACTATTATTTTAAATTGCAATAATGTTTCACAATATTACTGTTTTTTTCTGTATTTTTAATCAAATAAATACAGCCTTGATAAGCAGAAAAGACTTCACCCTCACCACCAGTGTCATTTTAGTATCATTGTGATACTTTTACAGTTTTTATTAATATTTAGAATTATTTTTAATTAAATTTTAATCATTTTAATAATAGTTAATTTTTTACATGCTTTGTCATTTTTATTGTTTTTTTATAAGTCTATGCCGGTTTTATTTTTTTAATTTCTGGTCAGTTTTAGTTATTTCAGAGTTAAAGCAAATGAAAATTAGAAATAAAAAAATAGCTGAAATTAGAAAAATTAAATACGTTTAAGTTTTTTATTCTTTATTTGATTTCTGTTTTCAAGCAACAAAAATGATATTTAATAGTTTTAGCTTCAGTTAACTAAACTAAAATTATTAAAAACATTTTTGTTACTAGAAATAAAATAAAATACTATAATAATATAATTTATTAAATAAATAAAAAATAAATTTAATTTAAAACATGAAATAGAAATGAATGAAAACTATACAGACATGAAAATAAAAACAATATTACTAAAACTAAAATGTAAAAAAATACATGAAAATGAAACTAATTCAAAACATTAATACAACTATAATAGTATCTCTAATACTAAAATAACACATATTATAATATTTTATATTTATTAATAATTATTATAATAATAATAATCTAATATATTATTATAATATTTTTGTTAAAATTAGTCATATCAGGTCTATTAAATAATATTAACTATTAAAAAACATTAAAATACAAAAATAATTTTGATTTTAATAGTATATTAGTAAATTAACCGTAAATACTTTTTGTAAATTGTTAGTTCATGTTAACTAATTAACTAATGCTAACAAATGAAGCCTCATTACGAGGTGTTAATGTTTTACATGGTACTTTTCAGGTAATATCATCTTTACTTTTTACATTATTTACATTAAAGAATACCATGCTATTACAATGAAACATGCCTTGTAAAAAACATAGTATTACCATGGTAAAAATGCTATTATCATGGTTATTTTAACCCATAAACATCATAACAGATTGCCAAATGATAAAAAGGGACACAATGAACAGATGAAAGCTGACGTCTACAGGAAAATGAAAACCTGAAAACCTGATCTCAACCTGTTAAAGGATGTAAACAGATGGATGAAGGAGATTCACCTCTCTGCTCTGGCTGATTCCAGGTCTCTTCCTCCCACTACAGGATCTGGATGACAAAAATCTCATTAATATTGCATTACTTGAGAGCAGCATCACGTAAAAATGTAGGAGTGAGTGAAAGAGAAATTGACCTGAATGGAGGGATTCTTCTCCTCCTCTTCCTCCCGGTGGGATCACGGCAGGATGTGCGACAGTAAAAACAGGCCCACGCCGCTTGCAACCATCTTCCTCGCACATATGGAGGGAGAGGAGAGTGGGAGAGGGGAGGGGGAGCGCTCGGCCATTCTGATTGGGAGGAGGGTCTCTGCACACACACACACACACACACACACAGCAATGCAATCCAACGATGCACAATGAGAAAATGAAATTATCTGTCAATCCCTTCGGGGGAAAAGAGAGAGTTACAGCTCATCGATCCTAAAAGCGTTACATTCCGCACAAAGAGGAAGGGAGAGAATAATACATAAAGCAAAAGTGATGCATTTGAGATACATTAGACAGAAAGACGCAGAAGGGGAATAAACATGAATGGTGGAAGGAAGAAGCTCATTTGGGCATCATTTAGCAGCTTCACTGGCTATATGATCGATCGGCAGACATGAACATTAATGATTGCATAAAAAAAACAGTAACCAAAGGATTTAAAAGCACTCTGGTTAAATCTAATTAAAATACATCACCTTAAAAATAAATAAATAAAATGGAAAAAATAAAATAAAATTAATTACATTAAAATTTAATTATTTTTTTAAATATCTATATCTATATATATATATGTATTGCTTTTGTTTTTTTTGTTTCTTTTTGCAAAAATTAAATAAAAATTATTTAAAAAATGAAATTAAAGTATAAAGAAAGTATAAAAATATAAAGAAAGAAGAAGGGTTATTGTGATTGTGATTTAAATTAAATTTTTACATTTTTTATCCATCTATCTAAAATATAAAATAAATAAAAATACATTAAAACATTAAATACAATTAAAAAATAATAATACTATAATAAATAATAATAATTATAATAATTAGATTATTATTACTATTATTATAGAGAGAGATTAAAATAGATGTTAATGTGTGTGTATATATATATAAATGAATATTAACAACTATAACATGTTGCTTGTTTTGTTTCACTTTGCAAAAATCCTTAAAAAAAAAAATTAAATTGGCATGATTGTCATTTAAATTATTTTTTTTTTTACACTTTTTATCTATCTATATCTAAAATATAACAAAAAATAAAAAATAAAAAGTTTAATACAATTCAAAAATAAATTACATTAAATTTAAAATTGTTAACATGTTTTTTCTGTTTCACTTTGCAAAAATCCTTAAAATAAAATCTAAAAAAAATATATATTTTTTTTTTAATTAGCATAACTGAAGAAAATAAAACATGATGAGATTTAAGGTTTGTGAATTAAATTAAAAATTTTCTATCTATGGAATTAGTACTGGTACTAATATTGCAATTAGGTATTATTAATAATATTAGTATTAATATTAATAATAAAGCAACATTTATGGGTAAATAAGGTACAAAGATGTATATAAATAAAAAATATATGTATATATTTATTAATTAAATTCCACATTGGGGTGAGATTCTCCCATTGATTTTTCACAGATGTGACCATAATAAGCAGTGGCTTTTTAGAACATGGAACAGAAGAGTTTTTATTTCAGATGACACATATATCAACAGTTACAAAGTGAGTTTCCAAAGGTTTGAGTCATTGTGTTTGTGCAAAAATGAACATAAAAAAAGAAAAGAAACACAAAATAACTCATTACATCCTGTCCTCAGATGCTGTTTAAGTAAATATTGCACTATTTATTGCTTTCAGTTTAAGGTGGTTTTGTAATTTCCACAGTTTGATCGACTTGACCCGGAGTCTTACAACCAAAACTGGAATGATTCTCAACAGTGTTGTGCATTGAGAACGCAGTACGTTTAAAACATTAAATACTACAGATTTGGCTGGTGTAAAATTGTGGTTTTAGCACCATGCTACCGTTGTTCTGCAAGAACTCTTCATAAAAATCAAAGTACTGTTTGGAAAAATAACTACCAGAACAATTTGTAGACAGTGCACCTTTTAAAAACTGAAATTTTCTTTAAGATCAAACAAATTCCATGAATAAAATCAGTATTTCGGCAAAAAACCTCACAATTGGCACAATGAGAATCTATAAGGTATGTGTAAGACACAAGTGAGGAAGGAAGACGGATCAACTAAAGAAACTTGCTTCCACTGCATCTACATGCATGCAAACACAAACGCACACTTCCTTCTCTGCTGGTTTAGTTGAATGGAGGAATCTCTTCTCCAAACTTCACGAGGTGAGCGGCATTTTTGGCTTCGTGGAGCACCTGTGTGTGCAGAGACAGACAGTGACACGGCTGTTTGTGCATGTTAAATCATAATGTACAACAAACATGTTGTAGACCAGCATTGTCTCTATCATTCAACAGATTTCAGGTCTGTCATCTGAGCGGCACCCACCTTGTTGTGGACGTATGACTCACAAGCGTAGCACCAGACTGAGAGGTCAGCGAAGCTTAGCACCATAGGGTGACCCGACACCTGCCCGTGGGCCACCATGTGCTCGTTCACATAACGCCCGCAGAGCACCTGAAACCAAAAGTAAAAATAACGCTTCAACCACAGATTCATGTGTGATCTATAAAATAATGGTTCTAATTAACTAATAATTGTGTGGGGTATTCATATAGTTGAGGTCAAAAGTTTACATACACCTTGCAGAATCTGCAAAATAATCTTACCAAAATAAGAGGGATCGTACAAAATGCGTGTTAATTTGTTATTTACTACTGACCTAAATAAGATATTCCACATAAAAGATGTTTACATATAAAAAAAAGACACCATTCAAAAATTGACATACGCTTGATTCTTAATACTGTGTTGTTTCCTAAATGATCCACAACTGTGTTTTTTTGTTTAGTGATAGTTGTTCATGTGTTTGTCCTGAAAAGTTAAACTACCCCAAAAAATCCTTCAGGTTTCTACAAATTCTTTGGTTTTTCAGCATTTTTGTGTATTTGAACCCTTTCCAACAATGACTGTATGATTTTGAGATGCATCTTTTCACACTGAGGACAACTGAGGGACTCATATACAACTATTACAGAAGATTCAAACACTCACTGATGATCCAGAAGGAAAAATTACGCATTTAAGGGGTCATCAGATGCAAAGTTCACTTTTTCATGTTGTTTGAACATTAATGTGTGTTGTCAGTGTATGTACAAATCTACCCTATAATGATAAAAATCCATGCAGTGGTTTTTAATTCATCTGTAAAAATAATATCCCCTTTTTCATTTCGAGCCGTTCTCAGATGCCTGTCGTTGTGGCGTCACATGACAGAGGACACGCCCACAATAGTTGATTGACATGAGCGTCTTACCTCAGACCTCCATTGTTTTGATGCCGGAGCAGTGATGTAAGTTAGACAAGAATATCTCCAATTGAGTGATTGAGGTGTTGTGTTGCTGGATGTAATAATGAACATAGTGGTCGTCATTTACTCCCGACATCTGAGCTGCTGAAGACGCAGTGGATTACGTTTGTTTGTGAAGGGAATGCGCCTCCTGATCTACATATATCTGTCTATGTTCACGCGAATCATTC